>JADRCC010562122.1:0-10291 GCA_019843855.1 Hylomyscus alleni
GTTGGTCTAACCAGGCCTTTCCAGAACTGACCTATTTCCATTCCCTTGTCAGAGGATTTCTTTATAGCTGACCTTGGTCAGTGGGCAGCATGGTCCTGAGTGAGAGGACAAATTAAAGAAGACAGGAAAGCGTGGGTCAGAAGGTCTTGCACAAGCTAATAACTTATGCCAAGCAAGTTCATTAAGAAGTGCAATATCTTATTTGCTATCTGTGGGATAGTCAGCAGAAGGGTGTCATAAAATGGAACAAAGTCAGCAAGAACCTAATCTATCAATGAAGGAGAACATAGGTTATCTCAAGGGCATCGCAGACCGAGTACACAGTGGCCTTGGGAAATCCAGACCTGGGAAGAGATGGTTTCTCAGGATTTGAAACCTCGGCTTTCCCACAGCTCTGGCTCCACTTCATTGCTGAATATGCAGAACAGGTTTATTGAAAGAGAAGGAGCTATGTTTCTTCTTTATATTTCAGGACCTCAGGAAAAGCCTGAGTTAACCTAGTTCTCAACGCTTTCTTCTTCCCTCTGACTATTTTGAGGACAGATGAGTTACTTGTGTCTGAGTATTGAAGAGATCCTTACACCCTCTGAGCCAACAAATGGTTCCCAGCATTGCTGAAACTATCACCATGTAACAATTTCAAAGATAATATTGAACCGATGTGTTGAAGGGGGTTGAGCCTCTATAACTTGTTGTGTAAGGGATATTGCAGAAGTAGGTGTGGGTGCCATACCAATGACCAACAAAGAAATATTGCTAGTCAAAATCTGACCTAAAAATCATTGTTCTCTAATAAGAGCATGATGTGGTTCAAGGAGAACTTGATGTTTAAAATCACCAAGACACTTATCTCAAGATGCATGGGATTCATAACAAAGGAAGGCTACCAAAGTGAGAAGTCTCTTGGCAGCAGAGGAGAAGGCACACAATTAAATAGAATTCAATTGGTACCAATAACTTGCAGTGTTCCCCATTTTCTTAAATAGAGGGACTCCCAGTCAGTAACAAGCAGTGAGTCCAAATATAAAAATATGTTCATGTCATAGCTGTTCATCTTTTCCAAAAGTCCTATAAATGACCACATTGCCCAGGGCAACAGCCAACAACAAACCTTTGGTTGAACAATTCCTTCTGGAGATAATATGATAGGTCAGTGAAGGGACCCTAGGAAATTTTCTTTATCCAAACCATGTGGGTATCTCTGGGACAGGATATCTAATACTTCAAGTTGTCCACACAGAGGGACAGAGTTTTTAAAATCATGGAACATTTCACCCAAGGAGGAATTCCATTTTGAAACCAGGATACAGTGTTTTTATAGCATAGTGGGAAGTGTCCATCCAACATAGTACTTGTGGATGATGAGAAGCTGGAAAACTCAAATGACAAATGAATTGATGATGTCTGAGAAACTGTACCTTCAATCACTTGTGGATCCCAAAGTCATAGGCTTTACAGGTTACTCAAATGAGAGTGATATACCCATATTGGCCTATCAGTGACAAACAAGTAGGAATGGTGAGTTATATTCCAGTATAGCTAAAGAAACCAGTATAGTTTGCTACATGGCAAACACCCAGATCAGTTATGACAGTGTGATACTATGACTATTACATAATATTTTAATAGCAAGATACTTAAAATAAATCTTGATTTGACATACATTTGAACCAGTATTTTATAATTGTGGATTTTAGACTTGAAAATGTTAATCCTGAGATTCATCAGAGATAAACAAGTTCCACAATTTTGAGCCAAATTGGAAGCAAGTGGGGATTAGACACACATGTTGTAGGGGCTTTTTAAGGGCAAAACTACTTATCCACCTTATTTTCCCATGTGACTTTGTTATTTTCTGAAAACTACAGCTCCCAGCATTCCAAGAAGTTGCCTGTCCCTTGGGCAGGTGGGAATTACAGATTGACTTTTGGTCTTACAAGAAACTTAATATCGTATATATTATTTTAAGCCTCATCCTTGATATACCGTATATACCTTTTATCTCCTCTATATACCTTAAATAACTCTTTTTGGGGTTTGAATTTGAGATGCCACTGCATCTGTGTTTTGACTATTCTTTCTCTTCATTCTATTACCCACCTGTGTGTAAAACGCCATGCTGTAGTAGGGTACCTGGCTCAGGAAATAGAGTCATAACTCAGCATCTGTATCCTGTCTTAAAACATTTACATCCCCATGTTTCTAAACTTACAGAACCTTCTTCATGGAACCAGGATGAGAGTAAAGAAATTTTCTAAGCACTTTACCACTTCATTACAAGAACTGAGAATGCAGAAGCCAATGAAGTATCGGAAGTGGAAAAGTGCTCTTCAAAACCATTCTGTCTTATGTTTAATTTCTGATTCTTCTCTGCTCCTTTCTGCAGGCCATCCTTCTGGCCTAACTTCTCTTATTTATCTAAACACTGTAGCCATACTCAGTCTTTCTCCCATCCTCAGGAGTACTCATTCTGGCACCAGTTGGGAGTCAAAAGAAGGCATTGGATGCCCTGGAACTGGATCACAGCCGTCTGCACCTTGTGGGTGCTAGCCATTGAATCTGGATCCTCTGGAAAAGTGATCGGTGCTTTTACCTCCTGAGCCACTGCCCTAGCCCCTCTTTTTAAAATCCAAATGGTAGCTATAATTGATTATTACAATTATCTTTTTATCCATTTTTCCACTATTTATTTAACAAGGTACACCTCACCCTACCTATACCCACACTTTTTACACAAACGTACACACACACACACACACACACACACCACATACACACACCAACACACACACACCCTCTAAACCATGACCGCCATACATGCTGGGATTGAATCCATCCCTACAAGTGCTCAAATAAAAATATGAGAGTTCTTCTTTCCTTCCTCTTCGTGAAGTGGTGAAAATGTAAGTATGAGCTTGCAGCAGACGTGTTTTGCCATGCTATTGGCTGGCACCTGCCAACTTAGTAAAAGAAGAAATTGAGTTCTGAGAAAGGACGTTGAAGGAGAGAGGGAAACACAGTGTTCTTATCCCATTTAGAATTCGGGTCACTGTCTTTTCACACCCTTAGTTTTCTGAGCTAATATTTTTCCTTTCTATTTAGTCAGAATAGCATACTAAATACATTTTACTAAACATTATTCTTATCAGATTCTGCTTGAAGGGTTTATATTTGTCATTCTTACAAAATGAGGACATCTTAGTGTCAAATCTTGGTGGAAGATTCTGAATCCTGTAATATCTGACCTTAAAATTCTCCTGATTTCATACTGGTCACATATTAAATTTTTGTTATCTCATTTATTTATGCATTTAAATAAAGAAACACCACTTTCGTGGAGCTGTGGTTGAGTAATGGAATCCATGGGATAAGTACCAAGAAGGAAATCTCCAAGTTCAATGTTGTGATCTAAGTTTTATGGGCTTTTTTTTTTTTTGCTCCTCAGTAAAGTCATAGACTCTCAAAACAGAACTTCTGGTGTACAGAGTAGTGTAATAGCTTTCCTTAACTTGAATATATCTCCATGTAATGAGAAATTTCATTCATATGTAACTTTATTCACATTGCAAGATTTTAGTTAACCCTGAAACAGTGCAAAACAATTACATTGTGTATTTTTATAATATTTTTCTTTGATTGACAAAATCTATTCCTAGTTGTGATTTTAAACCTCTGGGGATGCTTTTAGTTTTTTGTATGTTGTTAATTATGCAGTCACCCATAAGTTTGTGTGTGAATCCAAAGCTAAGCTGATGTTTTCTTCTAAAAGAAAGTTGAAAGCAGAAGCAGCTGGCAGCTATAACTCTACCTAGAGTTTGTCCCACCACAGTCACATCTTGAAGGAACAATCCTGTGACGGAGCTTTCACCTTACATAGAGAACCAAGGATCGTTCCTCTGCTTGCAGGAGAAGTCTAGCCTGGTACACAGCCGACCTGGCACACAGCTGAGAAAGACCGATTCCCCCTCAGAGACCACTCCAAAGTGTCTCCAGAAACTGGAGCAGCCTGCTCATTCTGCCCAGAGCAGAAAACCAGTCCAAAGTTTGACATTACATTTGAAGTTTAATATTTCCATTGTAGCTTTTATATCTTCCTCAGATGATTGGAGGTGGCACTGTGGACAGACACTTTTTGTCTTTTGTGGAAAAGTTTTCAGCGTTCTTAGGAAGGGTTGTCAAATACCCCAAACCCAACTATCACCTCTTATCTTAGGGAAAAAATACCAAATTTCAGCAACTGTGTAAAATAACATGCTAATTGGTAGGCCCAAATCTACTTAAAAACAAAAGGGGTTCTGTCTCTTATAGGTGCCTAGTAGACAGAAGAAAGAGGGTTAAATAGTATTAACTTCTCAGGCTGGCCATTTAGAGTCCCATAGGTTTCCTTCCACATGGGAACAATTGTATTTTAATAAGGATACTGATGGGGTGTGTACAGTATCACCCAAGAATCAGAAACTATGGGGTTCACTTGGCTTGGGATTGCCTATATGACTCCAGGCTAGGCAGCTTGCCAATATTCATCTCAGTTTAATTATCGTCTACACTGTGACTTGGGAAACACAGTAAGCTCCAAGGTTTCCTGCGATGTGATTCTATTTGCCTTTTGGCTGCTTCCCTAGTAGGCCCTCCAGACACAGCTCCAGGGTTTCACAAGCATCAGTACTTTGAACAGGAAATGCTTTGGAGAAGTTTTTAATAGGTTCAGAAGTCATCTCTGGCCATCTTTCACATGAAATTATCAAAGCCCGTCTGTTAGTAAGACTGGGTTATTTGAAATGATTTGTTGGGTCATTAACAATTAAAGTCAATATTTCAGGAGATGTTCTTTAAATATTGTTACCTTAATGCAATGTGTTTAATGTTTTGGGAAAAGGTGGGTAGGCAATCTTTTATTTTATATCATCTTAGGAATTTGCTAGGTAGAAAATCAATTTCCAATCTTCTCAGCTTATTGAGAGGAGAAGGCACCTCCAATCTTTCCTCCCACATGATACCTTTGCACAGAATGAACCTGCCTCCCCTTTTCCCATCCCAAGAGGCTGCTGAGTTCTTTTTGTCCAATATAACAAAATTTGCAAAACAAAATCCTCTGGTAATCCTCCAGGGCAAGCAGAACTGTGCGTTTCCCTTAACTTCCTTTTCTCTTCAGATAGTTACCTATTCGGCTGCCACAGTACCACAGTGTGATGCTCTTTGTATTCGGTCTCTTTCTAACATCCTTTTATAGCTCCTCCTCCATTGCCAACACTGGAGTGCTTTGCTTTTTTCTCCCTCCCAGGGATGGCATTGATGACCACATATCCGACAACACGGCCCAGATCCCTCTTCTCAGGTACTTCTTTTAAAACCTACCTGCCTTCATGAACATTTGATTCTTTGATACCTGCATTTATTTCACCCTTGACAGGACCAAAGCAGAAACCTCATGGTCCACTACTATCTCAGTGGCACTGTTTTATGGACTTCTCTGCCTGTATCAATGACATCACCAATGTGTTTTATTACTTCAGCCAAATCCCCTATGCTGGTTGAGCCTCAGCAGCAATCTTGTCTGCTTCTTCTGAGAGTACCTTGGGTCTGCTGTCTTCTGTATCCAGTTGCTCTTTCTTTCTGCCCACTCCTTTATCTACCCTTGCTCTATTCATATACAGTTTCATCTCTTCAGGATGAAAGTTAAAGTTTTTCCTTTAAACTTAAATTATTTTGTCATTGAACCCTAAATTTCAACTGTAGACAGCAATACCCTGCATAACTGGCCTTCTATACCTCCCTAAATTCATGTACCTGCCCTTGATCATTAGTCTCCCACCACATTTACCTGCCCATTGTTAGAACATCATTCAGTTAGTCACCTTTATTATTACCATAACAGAGTATTTGGTGCGATGGTTAGTTTTATAACTGGCAGGGAATACCTGCATTTTGGATTACTGGTCAAAGAAATCCAAAAATTATCCAAACAATATAAACTATTGCCATGCTGTTCAGCTACCTGCTAGAACATAAAGATAAGGCCTTACAGCTGGAGAGACCACATACACTTCCCATGACTTAAATAAATAAAGCTAGTACTGAAATAGAAGTCTCTTCCTGAGGGTAATTCTCATAGTGTCAGAGGGGAAAGAAAATCTGCCAAGGGAAAAATGTTGTCAACAGTTGTATCCAGCTGTAAAATTGATAGCCACAACAAAAAATGGGCTGGCAATAGTACAGTAGTCACACTTGTATCTTGAGGCAACCAATAAGTTTATAATTGGATCTAAATCCCACTCAGTTGCTGAAAACTCAAAGCTAGTACTGTAAACATAGCCAAAAACTCATGACTGGCAAGGTCATAGGCCCATTAGGAGAACCTACTAATACCATATTCCTAAAGTAATGTAGTTTCTAACTATCTTCCAAATAGCCTCAGATAAATATAGCCCTCACAAGTCATCAAAGAACCTTCTTTTTACAGAATATGGAGCCTATTATTAAGATACACCTTGCCAAAATATAAAGAAGTGTCTGTGGGGTGCCCACTCCCAAATGAGACATCTATATACAATCCTTACACCTAAGGTTCATGGATCTCTGTAGAAGAGAGGACAGAAAGACTGTAAGTCTGAAGACCAGTACAACTATTGTGACAGTGTCATTTGGACAGAACAGGGATATTGACCCCATTGACTATTAATAGTGTGGCTGTCTACATAAGACCTGCAGAGACCACAGCTGGAACAGCTATTAAAATCTACTTCCCTGCCAATAACCCAGTTATAACTTGCCATGTTCCACCTGGGCCGCTCTTTAAACTCTAGTTGGCCAGACCCCAATGGATATATTTTCATGACTTACCTACCCTATAGTGTCTTCTCCTCTCTCTACATACTCCCTCCTGCCGCAGACCTCCCCCCCACAGCCCAAGAACCAAAATCCCACCTTCCTCTCTTCTGCCCAGATATAGGATGGAGGCATCTTTATTCAACAAATAGTTTTAAATTAAGGAGCAATGTAGGTTCTCGAGGATTCCTTCATCCCTAGGGGCAACCAGGCCTTGGGGGCCAATATTTAGCATTATAATACTTAGTAAAAGACCAAACATCAGCACCTGTCATTAACTCAGTGGACTTCTTTCAAAGAATAAGTTTCTGCTGTTTAGTCTCCCTTAAAAGGAGGAAGCTGGGCTCTCTTATCAGATGTATCAGATACCTGACTGTTCTGAGACTGGAAATTTCATCTAGGTAATCTTCAGTAATTTTCTAATGTGTGATGAAAGGTTGAGGACTCCAGTTGTAAATGCATGCCTTCCCATCTACTCTGCAACTGGCTAAAGTAACTCATCATTCGACAGTAGTACCGTTAGACTTTCCCCAGTGTCTCTTTACAACACAGTAGTCTGAAGTAGTGTTAGATTCCGGCGTGGTTCCCCTACTCGAGAAGAAACGGGAGGGAGATCACTGTAAATTACATGAGGTTTAGTATTGCCAGTATACTGGGGTCGTCCTGCATTCAGAGCAAAGGCAATGACCAGGAACAAAAGCACACATACTTTTTATACCTTTCAGTACATAGGTTTACAGCATGAGTTGGTTATCTCTCATTGGTGGGGCCCATTGTATTTTCTTCTCATTGACCTTTATGCCTCAGGTGAAGGGGAGATACAGATTGCACGTAGGAGGGGGGGAATCCACCCTCCCAGGGACATTTCCTGGAACCGGGCATTACTCCTCACAATTAGGGCATCTCCTGAGGACTGATGTTTGCTCGGTAAACTCTTCTGAAGCTCTGTCTTTAGGCTTGATGGACATTTCTTGCTCCTTGGTATTTTTATGAGGTGTTCCTATTTGCTCAATTTTTACAGTAGGAATGCCCATCTTGGTCTTCGTATTTTCTAGGTATATAATCTGAGCAGAGGTTCAATATTTTTATGAACTCAATTTCTAAAATTAAAAATTAGAAATTAAAAATTTCTAAAATTAAAAAGTGACCAATTGGTAGAGACAGCCTTTGATTCTAAATTCTACCACAAAGGTTTTCATCACTTGTCAATACTTGATTTGCTCCCTTAATATAGAGAAAACAAGTTTTGATTTAAAAAAAATGAGTTTTCTCTAATTTATTTATAAACATGTAGTCTTGTTACTATATTCTTGTATAAATTTGAGCTATAGATTATGATTTCTTCATATGTGAGTTTTTATACCTAACATATGCAGACATTGTAAAAGATGATTGGGAAATAATGATAAATACTAAATACTCATTGTTGTGAAGGATGTTATTTTTCAAAAATCCATAATCATAATCCAATATGCTAAGTATATTTGTTATAATTAGATACAAGTTAGCACAAAAAACAGAGGTGATAGATATAGGAATACTAGGTTAAATCTTTCTTATATTCTAGGCTTTGTATATTTTCTCACTCAAAATCACAGTTTCAGAAATATTCTGGTAATCTTAGATATTGAGTTCATAAAAATATTGAACCTTGGCTCAGATCATATACCTAGAAAATGATATTAACTTCCAAGATGAGCATTCCTGACTTCAGACTATACTGTGTGATAAATAGACACTGTGGAAAGTCTAATGGTTTGGGAGTACTAATGTCAAATATCAGCTTACTTTAGGCCGGTGGCAAGAAGGCATGCACTGTAAGTTTACAACTATAGTCCTCAAACTTTCCTCACGTATTAGAAATGGTCAAAGGAAACAGAAAGACAAAGAAGATTCCCAGAGGTTTGTCTGTGAATGTGAAGAAGGGAAGGTCACAGAAACAGAACATCTATCAGCAAGATCAGGCTGCCTCTAACCCAGGGCATGTCATTCAGTCTGGCAAGACAGTTATTAACAAAAAGATTAATGACAAACAATGTCAGAAGAACGTAGAGATAAGGAGCCATTGAACACTCTTGGTGGCAATGCAAATTAGTAAAGCTGTGAGGGGAAATGATTGAGAGATTCCTTAAGAGTAAAAAATCTTGATATATGATTAGTAATCCCACTTGCCATACTTTGATTTCTGTTGCTGTGATAAATATCATGTTGCAACTGAGTGATAAAGGGCTTATTCCATTTTACAACTCTCAGGTCATGGTCCATCACGGAGGGAAGTCAAGGCAGGAACTTGGACAATGAATTGAAGCACAGATCTTGGATGAATCCTACCTGCTGGCTTGTTCCCAATGGCTTGCTCAGCCTGATATCATCTTTTAGCCCTATAACAACCTCCTCAGGTGTGGTATCAATCACTGTAGGCTGGGTTTTGCCACAGTGATCATTAATCAGAGAAACAACATCTTTCACAATAGCCTTAAATAATATAGAGTATCTTGAGGAGTAACTTCAACCATTCAAGTGAAAAAACAGAATTCTAAAAACTGTAAGCCACTAAAGAAAGAAATTAAAGAGGCTATCAGGAGATGGAAAGATTTCCCATGCTCATGGAGAAGTAGAATTAATATAGTAAAAATGGCCAACCTACCAAAAGCAATCTACAGATTCAAAACAATGCCCATCAAAATTCTAACACAATTCTTTACAGATCTTGAAAGGACAATCTCCAGCTTCACATAGAAGTACAAAAAGTCCAGGACTGCTAAAACGATCCTAAATGATAAAAGAACTTCCAGAGGTATTACCACCTCGTGGGCCCCATGTCTCGCTGCTGCAGATGCTGAGGCTGCATGACACATTCCTTAAAAGGAGGCAATGCATAGTCAAGAGATTTTATTATAGAAAAGAGAAAAGAAGCCGGCCATGACCATGGAGAGAGAGAGAAAAAGAAGAAGGAGGACAGGAGAGGAGAGGAAGAGAGAGAGAAAAGAGAGCAAGAGAGGAAGAGAGCAAGAGAGAGAGGAGGAGGCAGACCTCCCCTTATATTATGAGGTGGGGCTATCTGGCTGTGGTCAGATGACTGGGGGTAGGGTCCAGCTAGAATGCTGGGAGCTTGGGGCATTGTCTACTTGACAGAACACATATGTCCTGTGGGGGTGGCTGTGGGGGGTTGTGATTGAAACAGGAGCCAGGGGTCCAGGAGATGTGGCCGAACTCCTTCTGTTCCTTGCAGGCAGAAATTATTGGCCACCGGGTCTCTATAGTTCCAGACTTATACTCAAGTGGACTCAGGTTGCCTGAACAGACTACTGCCCCACAGTACCTCAGACTTCAAGATATACTAGAAAGGTATAGTAATAAAATACCATGGTACAGGCACAAGAGAAGATTAATCAACGGAATAGAATTGAATACCCAGACATAAATCCACACACCCGTGGACACTTGATATTTGATAAAGAAACCA
>JADRCC010562126.1:0-10081 GCA_019843855.1 Hylomyscus alleni
TTTCTGTTCCCTACCATTGGATCCCCTTCTCCTACCTGGATTGCCTGGTTGGGCCTCAGTGTCCTTATCAGAACATAATAATGCAGCTTTTGTATAAAAATATATTGTCAATAAAAAAACTTTTGAAAGAATATTGAAATTCTAATAAAAATTTATTTATTTATTTATTTATTTATTTATTTATTTATTTATTCAGTAACAAACCAGAAGAAGTTTATGGTTCTATCAGTTGACATGCAGATATAGCAACCCAACTATATATGACTATTTTACAACATATAAGAAACTGAGCTGTAAAACAAACCTGAATATACTTTAAATAATATAAAACGAGCAGGCATGTCATTTGATTGATTGGTCAAAGGGTACTTGTGAGATCGAGGAAATAGCTTAGTCTATAGAGGCCAGTGAACATGCTCAAAAATCTAGTTGATTCCTAGTTCCAAACAAACCAGGAACGGGTAAATATCTGTAATTCCAGCACTCAAAAGTCAGAATCACGAGAATCAGAAGTTCTAGGTCATCCTGGATACACAGCAATTTCAAAACTAGCCTGGGTAACACAAGACTCTATCTTGAAAATAAATTTTAAATTATGTAAGAATTGAAAATTAGATAACATTTAAGTAGTTCATGGGTCAAGAAAATCACAATGGCATTTATATAATATAATCAAATGAAAATAAAAACATCTTATAAAAATGGCTGTATCAAAAGAAAATCTTATAGGTAATTTTATAGGATCAAATATTTAATGAAAAGAACTTCATATCAATGGTTTAATGTTTCAGCACAGGAGACAAGGAAACAATCATTTAAATACAAAGTGTTTGTATAAAAAATTCTATTTAAATGTATATGTGTGGGGCTGGAACAACTGAGAGCTTAGCAGTTGAGAGCACTAACTGCTCTTACAGAGAATCCAAGTTCAATTCCCAGGCACTGCATGGTGAGTCACCGACATCTGTAATTCCATTCCTGGGCATCTAATGCCCTCTTCTGACCTCCATGGGTTCCAGGAACACAGATGATTCACAGATTTGCATATATATATATATATATATATATATATATATATATATATATATATAAACAAAACAATCATACACATAAAATAATGATAATATATGTAAAATCTCAAACTTTTAAAAAATCTGTTTATTGACTTCTTCATTTTAGATGAGGCCTTACTCTTCATTATATAGCCTCATAGAAAATAGAAGATTACGTGGACTATTTTGCTTAAAGAACATGTTACTGGTATGGATACAGTACGAGGCAGGTAAGAGATGGCCCACCCTGGAAGTTTGGAGAACCTCACAACAGACAGTGATATGGAGTGTAATAAAGTATGTTGGTCTCATTCCACCTTTATGTGTGTTTTGAACATATTTTGCCCTCGTGTCAGCAACCTTGGCCTTTACTTTAGCCTTCACCTTCTCCAAAGTGCCTATATGATTTATCTTTAGATATATACCTACTTCCATATGTGTGCCAATACGTATGAATGCCTATGTCCACCTGTGTGTGGTATGTGTATGCCAATGTGTGTCTGAGTACTCTCCCAACAGCTCCCTGCCTAGTGGTTCATTCGCTCATGAATAGAGGATGTCTTGTCTTATCTGCTCATGACTGCTTGAAATTGTTTTAGCCTTCCTGCTTTCTGTGACCCTTCTTTGTCCGTCGTGGTAGAGCTTGGGACTCATGAGCCCTAATAAAATAAAATAAATGTATAAAAGTAATAATTAAAATGGTCAAAGAAGTGTCCATTTTTTAAAACAGTTGAACAAAAGAAAGAAAAGCATGTATTATAGAAAAGACAGTTAGCTAACATATCTTGTTTTATTTATTGTTTAATAATAGGGTCTAATTTTTCATAAGTGAAATCAGGGCTAGGGACAATTTGGAGCAATCTTCTGAAGTCTTGAAATTAAACATAAAATTTGGGAAGGAGAAAGATGGCATTGATGACAGGGGTAACATAATGAAAACTAATTTAAATTAACCACCCAACTCCGGGGATCAAGTTTCTGCACAGTTATATACTAGTGAAGTACTTTGTAAGCAGGTATGCTCTGACAGACTGGTACATACTGGAAGCCCTAGCCATATGTTAATGTGAGTTAAGTGTCAGATTTTTGGCTCCTTAGCAGACATGAAGTTCCTGAGTTCCGTTCCTGCCCTCTGATCAGGAGATGACTGCTACCAGGCATCTCACTAAGAGCAGCAGTGCCTAGACTTCTGGATAACGTCACTCACTGTGGTGCTTCAGCTTTATGTGCTGACACTGACACAGTAAGCAAGCACATCATGAAGACTAGTGGACATCATAATAATTTAGAACAATAAATTAGAACATCATAATAGAACAATAAAAACTCCTGTTTGTGAAAAGGGACAACTGCCACTGATTTTATGGAAGAATGAATAATAATTAATAATAATAATGATAATAATAATAATCAGGGAATGTGGAGAAAGCTCAGAGGTGTGGTGACTGGAAGCCAATACTCACATTGCCTCAGAAGCTAACTGGGATGCTCTTCAGGAATAACACTCATTCATGCATGGAATCAATCAATATAACTCTAGACGAGTGGGTTGTTGTCAATCAATTTGGAAGCTTTGGGGTGAACTCCATAAGAAAATTCCCATGGCGATAAAATATAATGGACTCTACTTCAAATTAAACAAATTCGTCCTCTCCCTTCTATACAAGTTGCTGGTTAGATAATCCTTCCTAAGACAAGTCAATATGTTTTTTCTCAACTACCTTCAGAATTGTGCATACCTAGGCAAGGTCTGTCATGGTTGAAATCATGTTGGCACAAACTTGAGGCAGTGACCTGGTCACATGCATCTGCAGTCAAGAAACAGAGAAAAAACTGTTTTCTTTTCTATTTTTCTCTTTTTTATGTAGTCTGGGATGTTAGCTTCAGGAATGGTGTCACTGACATTTAGGGTGGATCCACCCCCCTGAGTTAACCTAATCTAGATGAGCCCTCACAGGCATGCCCAAAGGCTTGTCTCTCAGGTGAGTCTAGATGCTGTAAACATGAAAATGTAACCACCACTGGGAAAATCCCATGTTCACAGACTTTTTCTTTAAGCTCTTTTTCTACATGTTCATCATGCTTGCTCTTGTGTGAAATCTAGATAACTCATGGTACGCTGAGCTGCCTTCTCCCACACACTCATTGGGAGCATCATTTACCCCGAGAACAGGAAATAATACAGACTCCTATTTCTCAGTCATAGCTTAGATGATTCCTCTTTCTGCATGGAAAATGAAGGTTTGGATTTTACAATATTTAACAACACCATCCGATACCTGAACCCAGTCGTCTGTAAATGCCTCCATGGGTGAATAACTCGTTTGTTCAATATTTCTGCTCCTTTCTCACTATTATCTTCTCTAATACCACTTATATCTTGGTACTAGAAAATTTAAGAATATGTAAATAATGTTCTATACATGAAGAACTCTGCATTTATAGACATCTCTCTCTAACTCCCTTGACTGCAGCACAATTTCAGTAAGTTATATATGGCTTTACACTCAGTTCCAAATAAAACACTTCACTCCTCTGGTACAACCTTTTGTATTTGGGGCTTCCTGTCTTAATATATGGACTATAACAAATCCATTAAGGGAAAATAAGAAAACTTCAATAAATGACTACAATGGAAGTTACAAAAAAATAAATATTTCTAATGCAAGAGAATTGTTATGAAATATGAAAAAGAAAGAACATTGGTAAAAAATTTAAAATATACAACCTGAATCTTTCAAATTCAATGGGATAGCAACAGATACTTTAAAAATGAAGAAGACTTAAAAAGATACTTCTTGTTGGGTGGTAGAGGTCCATGCCTTTAATCCCAGCACCTGGGAGTTAAAGGCAGACAGTTTTCTGAGTTTATGGCCAACCTGTTCTACAAATCTGGTTTCAGGACAATCAGGGTTACACAAAGAAACTGTTTTTTGAAGCACAAACAAACAAACAAAAGATGGTTGTTTATCACCATTCCTTTAGAAGGTAATGAAGGATGTTATCCAGAAAAATAACTTATAAAAGAAAAAAACATTGGCTCTGGGAAATAGAAATTCAACTCAAGCACAGAGAGCTTCCAAAGCAGTTGCTGTAAGGTGAATTCTAAGAGAGAACACTTTAATCACAGAGGGAAACACTAGGCCATCTAGGATACTCTCCAGAGAGAAAAGGACAAAAACAAAAACAGAATTATAGAGTGATTGCAATGGGGAAATACATGAAATTTATTATATCAGTACAAATCTACAATAGATGCACAGAGTAAGGACATTTAAGAGGGAATAATTAGCTTTGTAGGTATGCAGAATAGTAAAAATTATATAACAACAGGCCACACGATTATGCAACAGGTAATATTTACACTGACACAATGCAGTGGGTACTTCCTACTGTAGTCATCAGTATCTGTACCATAATTACTCTAAGAGAGATAAAGATAAACCAACCAAAGAAGCAGGAAGACGGCCTTTCTTCATCTCTTTCTCTTCTTTTCCAATTCAAATCCTCACTACCATCCCCAGTTCTGTAGAAGACTACTTGCTGGAGCCTCCCCTCCCTCCCTATCTCTATCTCCAGAGGATCACACAGATGTTCTCTAACTTTCCATCACTTATCACTTTATCCCAGCCCCCAACTCCAGCAGGCATTCCCTAGAAACCAAGATAGCTAAACCTGCCAGAGAAGCAAGTAAGCCAAAAGCAGCCTGGTTAACTTCAGATCTTTATCTCTCTATCTCTCCTCCGTATTCAATTTCCCTACTGGGGAAGGGGGCATATTATAGTTTAATAGCTTTAAAAGATTTATGCAAATGTTTAGTTGACCAGTTTTCATAACAGCATTTTTTTTTGGTTAATTTATTTATCCTGATCAAAGCACCCCTTTCTCCTCCCAGTTCCACCTCACACCTCCCTTTCCCCATTCCCCCATCCTCTTCTCTTCAGAGAAGGGGAGGCCCTCCAATGTTACCACCCTAGGATATCAAGTCCCAGCCAGACTAGGAGCATGTCCTCTCACTGAAGCCCAACCAGGCAGTCCAGCTAGGGAAAGGGCATCCAGTAGCAGGCAGCAGAGTCAGCAACAACCCTCCCATGCACATACTGATTATTAGGGGACCCACATGGAGACCAAACTGTACATCTACTATAAATGTATATGGGGGGCATAGACCCTGCATGCATTTTGGTTGATGGTTAAGTCTCTGTGAGCCCCCATGGGCTCAGGTTAGTTAACTCTGTAGGTATTCTTGTAGTGTCCTTGACCCCTCTGGTTTGCTCAGTTCTATTTTGCATTCTTTCACAAGACTCCCAAGCTCCAACTAATGTTTCGCTGTGACTTTCTCCATCTGCTTCCTTCTGCTGCTGGTTAAAGCCTTCTAGGAGACAGTTATGTTAGGCTCCTGTCTACAGGCATAGCGAGGTATCATTAATGGAGTCATGGGTTAGTTACACTCCCCCATGTGATGGTTCTCAAGTTGGCCCAGTCATTGGTTGGTCATTCCCTCAATCTCTGCTCCAGTTTTATCCCTATGAATCTTGTAGTCAGGACAAATTTGGGGTTGAAGGTAATGTGGATGGGTTGGTATCCCCCTCCTTCCACAGAAGTCCTGCCTGGCTATAGGAGGTAGTCACTACAGACTCCATATCCCCTCTGCCTTGCTGCTAGGAGTTTCAGTGAGGGTCACCCACATAGACTCCCAGACCAATCCAATTTAATCCCCAGCTCTGTGTCAGACAACATCTGTGGCCACTCCTAAATCTCTGCCTCATTCCCAGGGAACTAAGCAATTCCTAGTGGATCATCTTTTTTTTTTCCATCCTGTAGATCACTTCACAAGTGCCCTTCCAAATCATCCCATTTCTATATCTCAATACCAACAACTAGAAACACATTTTATCTATAACTCCCAGTGGCCATACCTAGTAAGATCCCAGAAGAATTCCCCACCAGGAGACACACAGCTAGTATACTCTATTAAGACTCAAAGAGGGGAACAGAAATTGAGGAACAAAACTCTGAACCAATAATGATAAGACCCGATATCAGCACCTAGTATTATAACAATGCCAAACACAGATGCTGAGACACCAGTGTAAACAAAATGAATAACAGCCATGACAATATGCCTCCACTAGAACCTCAAAACTCTGCCACAATAGGCCCTGAGAAATGCAACAGAACTGAAGCACAAGAAGAAGACCTTAAATAATATTTATGGTATGATATTGCTCCTTAAAGAAGAAGTAGATAAATTCTTTAAAGAAACTTTTGAAAACACAAACAGATTTTGGAAGGAAATATGTAAAGCAATGCAAGGCAAGACCTGAAACTGAAAAAAGAATCAATGAAAAAAAAGAGAGAGAGAGAGCTGGGCAGTAGTGGCACACACCTTTAATCCCAGCACTTGGGAGGCAGAGGCAGGCAGATTTCTGAGTTCGAGGCCAGCCTGGTCTACAGAGTGAGTTCCAAGACAGCCAGAGCTATACACAGAAATCATGTCTTGAAAAACAAAAAAAAAAATAAAAAAAAAAAAAATCTGAGGAAAATTTGGAAATGAAAAATTTAGAAATTTAAACTTATCTAGATAAAAACTAAACAAAGATATGCTGGAGATAACTGATGTTATAACTCAAATGAAATTGAAACATCATAGAACCTTCTTCAAAATGACCACATACTAGAACACTAAGGTAGTCTCAACAGATACAAGAAAATTGAAATAACTCCCTGAATCCTATCTTGCCACCTCAATTTTAAGCAAGATAGCAACAATATCAGAAATAAGAGAAAGCTTACAAATTCATGGAAACTGAAAAACTCACTACTGAATGCCAAAGGGATCAAGAAAGAATTGAAGTCTTTCTAGAATTGAATGAAAATGGATATACAAAATACCCAACTTATAAAACACAAGAAAGGTGATTCTAAGAGGCAAATTCATAGCACTAAGTGCCCACAGAAAAAAATATTGGGCAGCTATCATACTAACAACTTAACAGCACACCTGGGAGCTCTAGAACAAACAGAAGAAATCACAAAAGGAATAGACAGGAAGAAAAAATCAAACTCCAGAATGGAAGAAATAAAATAGAAATCATAAAAATGAATAGAAAGAATCAATAAAATGAAGTTATTTCTTTGCAAAAATTAATAAGATTGAAAAACCTTTATCAAAAGTAACTCAGAGACAGAAAGAGAATATCCAAATTAACAAAATCAGAAATGAGAAGGGAGACATAACTTCAGATACTGAGGAAATCCAGAGAATCATAAGGATATACTTTAAAACATTATACTAGACCAAATTTGAAAACCTAAAAGAAATGAGTAATTTTCTTGATACATACTACCTACCAGAGTTAAATCAAAATTAAGTTTTAAACAGATCTATAAACCCCAGTGAAATAGAAGCAGAACCCAGTGGGGGTGACCATAGACAAAATGCCCAACAGTTGGGATACAGAACCTGAATAGACCACCTCCAGTAGTCAGACAGGTCTCCTAGTGCAGGAATGGGGACATCAACCCACCTGCAAAACTTTTGATCCAAAATTGCTCTTGTCTAAAAGAAATTCAGGGACAAGAATGGAGCAGATACTGAATGAATGGCAAACTAGTGACCTGCCCAACTTGTGATCCATCCCATGGGTGGACACAAATCTTTGACACTATTATTGATACTACAATGTACTTGCAGATAGGAGCCTAGCATCACTGTCCTCTGAGAGGTTCCTCCCAGCAGCTGACTGAGACAGATGCAGATACCCACAGCCAAGCACTGGACTGAGGTTGGAGATACCTATGGAAGAGTTAGCAGAAGGATTGAAGGAACTGAATGAGATGGCAACCCCATACAAAGTCCAACAGTGTCAGCTAACCCAGACCCTTGGGAGCTCCCAGAGACTGAGCCACCAACCAAAGAGCATATGTAGCAGAGGGCTTCCTTGTCTGGCACCAGTGGGAGAAAATGTACCTAATCCTGTAGAGACTTGATGTCCCAGGGTGAGGGGAATACCGGGCAGGGCACCCTCTCAGAGGCAAAGGGTATGAGGGGAAAGAACTCTGCAAGTGGGGAACAGGAGGGGGCAACATTTGAGATGTAAATAAATCAAATAATTAATTAATAAAAATAAATTAAAATTATAAATATCAAAAAAGGTTTATCAACACAAAACAGACCGGGATCAAATTTTAGTACAGATTTAGTACAGAATTTCAAGGAAGACTTAATACAACTATTGTTCAAATTATTTGACAAAATATGAACAGGAACATTGTCCAGTTCACTTTTATAAGGCCAAAGTTACCCTGATACCTAAACCATATAAAGAGCCAAAAATGAAAGAGAAGAACAATTTCCCTTTTGAACATAGTTGGAAAATTCTCAACAAAGTACTTGTAAAATGAATCCAAGACACATTAGAAAAAATATCAATCATGATCATGGCTTTACCCCAAGACACAGGGATATTTCTATATATGCAAACCAATAAATGCAATCCACCATATAAACAAACAGAAAAATAAAAATCACATGATCATCTCATTAGATGTAGAAAAGCAATTTGATAAAATATAAAACCCTTTATTGATAAAAGTCATGCTTAGATTAGGGATACAAGGAACATAATAAAGGCAGTTTACAATCAAGTCCATAACCAACATCAACTTAAATGGAGAGAAACTCAAATAAATTTCACTAAAATAAGGAATCTATTTTAGTGAGGTTATCTATTCTCTCCATACCTATTCAATGTATTTGAAGTCTTAACTAGAACAACTAGACAACTGAAAGAGATAAAAGGGATAGAAATGGGAAAGGAAGAAGTTAAAATATCTTTATTTCTACATATTATAATACTATACACAAGTGTTCCTAAAAATTCCACTGGGAAACGTCTATAGCTGATAATGCTTGAAACAAAGTAGCTGGATACAAAATCCACTTATGAGAATCATAAACTATGCCAAACGAACTGAGACCTTTCTCAGTATTCATGGAAGTGGTACCTACCAAAATAACATCAAATAACATCTTGGGTAACACTAACTGGGCAAGTGAAAGACTTTTATGATAAGAACCTTAAAACACTGAAGAAAGAAATCGGAGAAGATGGAAAAATTCCCCATGATCAGGGATCAGTAAAATTAATACAGTAAAAGTGACCATCATACAAAAGCAAACCAAAGACTTAATGAGATCTCCATCAAAATACTAAGGTAATTTTTCACATGCTCTGAAATGACTGTTTTTAGTTTCATATGAGACACACACACACACACAGAGAGAGAGAGAGAGAGACGGAGAGACAGAGAGACAGAGAGAACACGGATACCTAAAAATATCCTGAAAAGAACTGATAGAGGTCTTGGCACAAAAGCAGACACAATCAATAGAATCAAATTGAAGTCCCTGACATAAATCCACAAACCTATGGACACCTGGTTTTTATAATGAAGTCAGAAAAACACAGTGGAGAAAAGTCAGCATCCAAAAAATAATGCTGGTCAAACTGGCTGACAATACGTAGAAGAATCTAAATAGATGGCCTCCTGCACAAAACTCAAATCCAAATAGATCAAAGACTTCAACATAATCTTTAACATGTCCATTAACAGATGAGTGTATAAAGAAAATGTGGTGTATTTACTCAATGAAATATTATTCAGTTGTTACAACCATGAAATTTGGTGAAAATATATAAAAATCACCATGGAAGACAGATATGATATATACTCACTTACATATGAATATTATATAGGTCAATGAAAGCCAAGCCACAACTCCTAGAAACACAGAGGTTACTTATAGAGTAAGAAATTAGGAAGGACAGATAAATCTCCATAGAAAAAGGGAAAAGACAGGTAACTATGGGTGGGTGGGGAAGAGGCTGGAACCGAAGGATCAAGTGGGCAGGGGAAGGAAGAAGTAAATGAGGTAGGGAATATGGGAAGAGACACTTAAAATTAAGGGCCATTTGAGCTCTTGTATGGAAAACTAATAGAAAAGAAGCTTCCTAAAATATATA
>JADRCC010562130.1:0-10178 GCA_019843855.1 Hylomyscus alleni
CCCTGGACACAATGTCTTCACGTAACCTTCAGACTGTATCCAATCTCAATATGATAATAATCTTGGTAAGAAAGAACCAAAAGTAAATAAAACCCTTGCGATAATAGTAAAAGGTGAATACTTAGTGTTCTGTCAGACAGTGTTGTAGGGTTTTTAGTTATATCAACTTATCTTGACCTTTGGATGAGTGCGTGAAGGAAATTCAAACACAAAGAAGACAAATTAACAGCCGCCCATTCAAACAATGCTAGCACTCAAACCTAGTGACAATGCCCATGTCCCCAACCACTTTTCTGAGTTGCTACATTCATTTTGGTAACAAGTGAGGGAGAACAGGGCCTTGATGTATAGTCCAGGCTAGCCTCACACTCATGGTCCTACCTCAGCTCCCTCCATGCTGTGATTACAGCTGTGTAATGCCACCCCAGGTTTGCTCTAGTCACTTCTATCAAATCTTTTTTTTTCCTCAGTGGTCTTATCAGTATGTTAAAATGATGCCAAGAACCTGTTTGCTTAGCTACTATCTTCTTTCTCCTTTCTAGAACTCACACTGAAGTACAAGGGTCTAGCACCTTGTAGGCCCTAAAGTCAGGCTGCCCAAATTGATTACTAATTATGGGGTGGGCATGGGGTTGTGGTGCTACAGCTTTTCTTCCCTACAGAATTAAGTGAAAAAAGGAACCAATTAGATGTCCTTAGCCTGTATCGTGACACTGTTTATAAAGCAGTGATTAGCATACTATCCTATCGGGTGCTAAGTTAGTGCTCAATAAATACTAGTAACTGTTAGTAGTAGCAGGAACTGTGGTTTTCTCCTTCCTCTCTGCTGTCTATGCAAGCCTCACACTCATTCAGTGAATATATACTGTTTTCCATATGACACATGCAATTTTATACGATGGAAAAGTGGGGTGTGCCTTGTATAGAGAAATGGCATGTGGACCCTGGAGAGAATTCTCAGTGTGTAATAATTACTCAACCATCATTTGCTTGAATGCTCAGTTCTAGGTTTTAAAATCCCCAAAATGAGGGGTGGGCAAGGATTTTTTTTTTAGGAAAAGCTTTACGAGCTTTATTTCATTTGGAGCACAAAAATGTTTTTAAGGATTTGACTTTGGTCAATTATTTTTTGGGGATAGAGAGAGATTTTGCTTTGGTGTCTTTCTTTTATTTATTTATTTTTGTTTTGTTGTCATTAAAAGACAGAGTAGTATGTGTAGCATCTAAGCCCTGACTACCAAGCAGAGAGGGTAAGAACTCACATTTACTCCATCATCCAAAATGTCCAGAGCAGTTGTGAGTATCAGGATGCCTTCCCGTCTTCTGAGCCAGAACCTAACCTTTAGCTGTTGAAATGGGTTCCAGTGGTATTGCTGGGGCTTTCTAATGCAGTGTTCACCTCCGCAGTTCATCACCATCTTTGCAGTAGATTGGAGTTCTGTAATAATGTGCAAGATGATGTTGATTACCTTTAAAAGTAAAATGTTAAAAATTTTAAGATAGATTGGGATTTTTTTGTTGTTGTTTTTTTTGTTTTTTGTTTTTTTAGTTTTTTTTGTTTTGTTTTTGGTCTACTTGAAAAAGTCGTGGTTTACATTATTTTACAGATACAGTTAATTTGTTCCACTTTGGACTTAAGACCCATCCTTTGCAGACACCCTATGTGGCATATTTGGACAGAGAGTGCATTTGTGTCGGTTCCATCCTAGATTTCCTCAGTATAAATCATCGACTCGCTTTTTTTCATTCTTCAACTTGCTCTTCTGAAAAGTGATGATAAGACTTCATCCTTGGATATCTGTGTTAATTATATGGGTTTACTTAGGTAAATGCTTTTTGTAAACTATAGAAACCAATATTATTTACTATTTTCAGTTTCTAATCTTTCCTTTTAATATGATCAACTTGAAATCTACAAAGACTTAATACAAAAGAGATTTCGGGGGCCTTTTCTTGACTTTGAAGAATAATTTAATTAGCATTATATGAACAGTTCATTTTGTAAATGATTGTACAATACATTCATCTTGACAAGATGATATTTAATAGAACAAGAGCTAATATAACTTTAAAAGCTGATTGAAAAACTCTAGGTGAACCAACAGATTCCTTTTGAGAGGCAACCATTTAAAAGCATCCTGGATCATGATTAAAGCTTGCATTTAGAAATCATCAAAACAAGGCTGAAAAGAAGAAAAGATTTGAGGGAATCTTATGGGTAAAAATATATCATTTCACTAGAAGGATTAATGTTGATGTGCAGGAAGTGGACTTGAGGTGAGGATGGATGTGGGGAGAAGAAGAAAAACAACCAAGAGACAAGTAACAGTCAAAACTCAATGGGGATATTGAGCTGAAGTTTCCCGGAGGGACAGAGACTTCTACAGTCAAGATTAAAGAAGAGAGATGGAATGAAATGGGGCGGGGGTTCAGTGGGACTGAACATGAACCCAGGAATGACTCAATTTTGAGACCATGGGAGTTAAGCACTGGGATTAGCCTGTGCTCCTCCAAATATTGTCTATAATTAGGTCATTATGATTCCCTGGAGGAGACACTTGGCGTGAAGGACCACATATATATCTATGCTTTAGTCTCCATTCAAAATATTTGGCATAATCTTCATTTGTTCAATAAGTCATGAGCCTGTCCCACTCTTCCTTGAGGGTCAACAATTCTGTTCCCTGATCTCTGGAGTACTATTGAGATGAGACGTTCTTGCATGTTTATTCCCCAAGAGTGCCCTCTGTTCTTGCCCATCATACATCATATGTATCTTGTCCTCAGAGTACTCCTCTGACCAGAGAGCCTTTCAGTCTTTGAGGTAGCCTTGGTGGCCGTCAGTGTGTACTCTTCTCCACCCTTGCCCCCCCACCCCATTATCAGAGATTTCTTTTTAATAGTGGTAAGTGTGGGATTTAAATAGTGGATCTATTTTGAAGGTGGAGATCTTTTTGGTGTTCAGATGCAGGATTTGATAAAATGAAAAGAACAGAAGATAAGACTCTAGGACTTCAGACTTTTTAAACCACTGAAAGAATAGAGTTGACCGTAGTTGGAATGGGGGAAACTCAGTTTGGGCACTTCAATCTAAACTTGGGTAACAAAGGAGCTAATTTGAGTAGATCATTCATTAAGACAGCAGTTTGTCAGTGGGCTAAGGCAGGGTGTGAGAAACCACGTAATAGTTGTATGCTTATTAAAAGCAAAGGGTAAAAAAGATTGAAAGATCAAGAAACAGCAGCTTAGCTAGCATTCAATGGTGGTTCCAAAATTTGAGTTTCTCAGTAAGAAGGCACCAGATAGGTATGTTGTAGATTCTGGGGAGGTGGGGAGACAAGAAGAACAAATCATGACAGAGTCTCCTTTCTTCTAGAAAACTGAATCCAGAAAGCTCTTTCTATATAAAGAGCTATATAATTCACTTTATGAATTAGCACCTTCCCAGGAGCACCTGCTAGGCAAATCAGACGTCCTGCGTAACTAATTACTTCCAGTTCTTTTGGAGCTTCAAACCATCTACCTCCTGCTGGAGAAAGCTGACTAGAGAGAGGGGATTTTTTTTTTAAAGTAAGGTAGAAAAGTGCCTCCTTCTAAATGGAAAGAAAAACAAAACCAAAAGCCATTAGGGGCTCAGTGGCATAGGATGAATTTCTGCAGAGAGGACACACTGGAGAAATAAAATCAGGATAGAGAGGGTGGCAAGAGCTCTCCCACTGGCTAGAGTCTATCAGAGAGGCAGGCAAAGGCCTTCTTTCTAATTAGTTCACGGGATGTGAAATAGAGCCCCAGAAGTCAAGACCTAGTTATTACAGTCACTGCTGGATGCAGCTTGTGGAGGGACACTTTGGCCCTAAGATGACAATAAAACCAAAGACAACAGAGAAGATCTTTAAGTTCCAATCGAAGATTCAGTGTGGAAGTTAAGAATTTATGAGGGTGATGTATAATTTATGTGTTTGGGACATCCAAAAACAATCTAGTATTTTTTTTTAGTGCTTTAACAAATCTATACATATATAAAGTACTGTGATCATAATTACCCCCATGATCTTCCACTTTTAGCTCTCTTATCTCTCTTCCATTCTTGTCAAACTCGCCGCCCCAACCCCCTAACCCACTATGTCTCATTAGGGTTGCTTGCTTGAGCATGGATGGTAGTATTTATTTGAGTAAGGACAACTTAGCAGTGGCTATATCACTGAGACATGTGTAACTCTTCCTCCTTCAGCACCTATTAACTGCTCCTTAGGGAGAGGTGGGACTACATGAGCATTCCTCACAACTACTGTCTGTGGTGGACTATTGATGGGTCCAGTCTACTGTGACTACTACTTATATCTACTATAGCTGTGAGTTCAGTTCAGGCCCTGCAGTTCTTGAGCTCTCCTGGGGTTCCCTCGGAATCGGGGACACAACAGATGAAGAGTTGGGTAGTGCAATAAAACATTGTCTTTTGGATTTGACATAGCTCTTGCACTGAACTCACAGCTATAGTAGATATAGTGCCTTTGGTTGAAGTAACATTGACAAAACAGGTCAGAGAGAGGAGTGACATGGCGTGAGTAGCACCACAGAGGGAGTTAGCACTGAAGGTGCTGGCCTTGTAAGCTGCCTTTCAGTCTCCTTGGCTTGTCTTAAGAATAAGGAGACGTTGGCCAGTGTTGTAAGTGGAAAGATAATCCATTTATCTGTCTGGCAGCTCCTTTTTTTTTCTCTGGATACTAGAAGCAAGATTCTCCTTGGAGACTATCCCAAGAGAGCAAAGATACATCTATGGAAACAATATGGAGACAGTTTGACTCTGACTTTTGTTTAAATTCCTAACGAATGGCTAGTGTGTGTGGCCCGAAGACAGCATAAACGGCTTACTCACCAATATGCCTGTGACCTACAATAGACAAACACAGGCTGGTATTCATGCCGAGACCCTTCTGGCTGAGTCTCATACCCATTGTTGGCTGGCTCAGCTCTCAGTGGTCAGGGGAGCTTTCTAAGTCTCTGCCATAGGTGCCTGTGCTTTGCCACAGTCACCTCTCCTTTTTCCAGGTTGGCTACTTCCACCCCACCCTGCTTTCAATCCAGCAGCCTTCTGAGGCCCCCTTCAGGAAGTCATAAAAACTTTTGAGTTTCATAAATACCTCAGGGAATAAAAAAGGGTTTGGAAAATATATCCTCAAGGTTATACTGTTCCTTCCCATGTAGAACTATCAAATTCAACAGGATGTGGCTACGCCCAGAACCTATGAGAGACTAGGAAACCAGTACTTTCTTTGAATGTGGCCTCCCAGCTACTTGCTCGTTATTCTTTTGAAGGCAAAAACCCAGCAGGAAAATCTCAGGAGACCCATGCAGTATCATTTCTCTGTCTTCCCTACCTCATGCACACCTCTCCTTCTGAAATTTCACCAGAAACTTGGTTAGGTCCTTCTTCACCTGGAACAGGCTGCTCGTTCATGAGTCTGCACAATATTCTTCAGACGGACATCTCCTTGCCCTAAGGTAGCAGTCTGCCTTTCAAGGCTGTTGACTTGATAAGCCACCTTCTCCTTACCCAAGGACATCTCCTGACCTGTCCTGGGAACAGAACAGATTTAGGTGGAACAGAATTTGCAGATGGATATATACTAGTTTCTTCTTTGAAACTCTTTTTTTACATTGAACTAGCACTACTAAATAAAAAATTACATGTGGGAAGACATATATGCTTAAATGAGTCGGTGTCACAAATGCTTAATAAATAAATACTTTTGGTATTATTTGGTATAATAATATTACCATGGTAGTGCAAGTTCAGGTAGCAAGCACAACCCAGACTCTTAAGTCTTCAGCACACGTATGGAGCATGGGAGAGGGGGTGGCACAGGCGAGGGGGTGAGTCTGCTGGGCACTAGAGTCTGACATCGCTAATGTGACTCTGAGCAAGCGAGTTGACTAGCTTGTAAGCAGGATTTGGATTGCTTTTTGCTTGTTCTATGCCCCAGTTCGGTGTGTTCTAGTATGGGTGGCACCACACACTGGATGTGTGTCACCCTGAGGGACAGTTCGTGGTTAAAATTCCAGTAGACACAAGGAAGTAGTGGTCAAGGGACACAATTCCAGAGACTCTATGTTGTGAGAGGTCTTCCTTTGTTTCAAACTGTATTTTATTAACTCGATTTTCTCTTGCTTTTACCCGGAGCTAATGCAGGTGAAAAAAAATCTAACTGCTTCATTAGCTAGAATTTTCTTTGAGAATCCAATTCACTACAGCATGTATCTTCTCTCTAATTACCCTGTCTACTTCGGTGTGATGAATAGTTTTTCTCTCTGATTTGATTTTCTCTGCTGAGATTGTTTTTAACCCTTGAATTGTGCCCCCCCCTTATCAGTTATGTTTGTGAGACATGTGTGATCATTATTGCTAAATACAAAACTGGGGGAATGCTAACATGTAAAAAAAAAGAAGTTGGGGGAGGCTCTGTGGATTTGCAGTCTATACTGCTGACTGGGGAGAGAGCCCTCCCCATCCCTAGTTGAAAAGGACTTCCATGCAGCTAGGTGTTGCTCTCTGTGTACCTCTGCTGCTACAGCTTCTATCTGGGAGAGTGTTTCCTGCTTGTTCTTTATCCTTGGCTGTGACAGAAGGTGGGTTTTGTACTTACCCTGGTGCTTGCTTTTCAAGGGCTTTGCTTTTGTGTGACATGTCATTGGAAGACCTAGGGCAGAACTTGTTCCAGACAATCTCTAGGAGGCTTTCTATGTACCAGAGAGAGCAGCTCTTCTCTGCTTCCCTAGCTTGACTTTGGAAGCGTTAGTTCCTCTATTCGATCCTTGGCACCTGTGGCAGGCAGAATTCTAAAACAGGCACCTGATGCCTGCTTTCTGAACCCTAGTCTTCCTTTTGAGTATATGAAAGCTGTGATGTACTGCTGCCAAACGACAAAGGTGATGGTCCATAACTCTATTGTGTGTTTTATAACAAAGTAGGGGAGAGGTAGATGCAATCAAGCTCTCCATCATTGACTTTAACTTAATTGAAGAAAGGATCATATTAGGTTTTTCTCATTCCTGTGAAGAATGCCCAATAGAAGTAATTTAGGGAAGGGACAATTCATTCTGACTCAGTCTGAGAAAGTGCAGTCCTTTGTGGTGGAGAAGATGAGATCAAAGGTCCTTGTGAGACAAGGTCACAAAGCTGCTTGAGCAGTGTTTTTCATATCAAGGATGAGAGAGAGAGAGAGAGAGAGAGAGAGAGAGAGAGAGAGAGAGAGAGAGAGAAGAGAGAACAAAGAGAGAACAAAGAGAGACAGAAAGACAGGAAGTGAAGGAGGAGACAGGAGATAATGGAGAGAAAGGGAAACAGAAACAGAGAATCACACAGAGACAGAAAAAGGAAGGGAAGGTAAATGGGGGAGGGGGAGGGAGAGAAGGGGAGGGAGAGGAAGAAGAAAGGAAAGAGGGAGAAGGTGAAGTGGAGCTGGGCCATAGTCCCTAAGACTTGCCCACAAGTGACTCACTACCACCAACCAACCCTACCTACGTTGTATAGCATCATAAAACAGCACCATCTTCTGGAAGCCATGTGTTAAAAACAAAGCCAAACCCCAGGAGATGAGCATTACAGAGACAGTCAGACTCAACCCCTAGCAGAGTTGGGTGGGTAAACCTGTACCGGTCACGTGATCTCTTAATACAAGATCTAGAAGCCAGTGACTAGAAACTAGAGCCTGTCTCCCAGTGCTGCTGACGTTGGAGAAGCAAGCCACACAATTCTAAAATTGTGAGGAAATGAATTCTGCCAGCATCACAAGATCTTGAGAGAGGACCCTGAACCTCGGTTGACACTGCAGATTTGACCATCGCCTGGATAACGGACTAGTTAGACCTTCGTCAGAACCCATTTAAGACTTCTGGCTCATGTAAACTGTTTGGATAAATCTGTGTTGTTATGAGCTTCTAAGCTCACTGTAAGGAATACAGAAGTAGAAGATTAATACAATGCCCCATTTCATGTTCTATTCATTCGGGTAAGGAAACTCTCATTTTGCCTGGCCCCAAGGCACAGTTCAGATCAGTGTTAGTCCCTTGGTCTCCATGAGTTTACATGATTGAAAGAGAAGGATTCTACTTCCAGTCGTCAAGCCCACCTGAGTATCACTTATGCATTTTATATCATCCTATTTTCCCTTAAAATATGTTTTTGTATGAATAAGTAATAAATTGTGAGGCTAATGCTTTAATAATGAAATCTTGAGATATAAGACCAAGAATGGGAGACTGTATAAGGGACCATCCCAGCTGAAAATCCCTGCATTATTGATGTCTCCTCCTTAGACTTCCTGTCTCTGAGACCCAGCTCTTCATTAAAGCCAGCAGAGCTTTTGTTTTCTCAAGCACATATCGGATCATACTATTCTACTGCTTGAGAAGTTTGTATGCCTCATCACTGTGTAAGCAGCACTGTGTTTGACCCTTAGCTCTGTGGAAAAAAAATATTTTTAAATATATGTACATTCATACCTTGTGGATAATTGAAAATGTGTGCTGTAATAGAAGAAGCCTTTCAGTTTTAACAGTCACTTTGAACCAGGGTGGCACCGGCTTTTAATCGATGTATTCTGGAGGCTGAGGCAGGAGGATGGCTTTGAGTTTGAGGCCAGCCTTGATGACAGTGTGTTTTCCAGGCTACCCTGTGTAACTGTACTAGACCCCGTCTCAAGCAAAACAAATCAAAATTTAAAAGAAATCACCTTGAAAGTCCTCTGAAAACTGTTGACTTAGAAACTTATAAGCTGAAGCAACATTAAAAGCCAATACACATGAATATCCATAAGATGTCCCTGGAGGGAGCTATGTATTTCTAGGGAAATTTTACAAAGTGTGTAACCCGGTACTCTGGTTGAGTGGTTCATTATTAATTTGATATAGACTTCTACTACTTACTTTAATGATGTGAGATCATTACAGAATTACTTTTAATATAATATAAGTTGATTAGCTATTATGTCCATTAAAGTTAGTAAAACTGTTATCTGTCCATTCCTGAAGAAAAGAATCTTCATGTGAGCAAGACCCAAAATGTCTATCCAACACAACTTTTGAAAACTTAACCCTACCTTCTGTTTACTCATATTATGCTTCTTGTCTTTATCTAAATATACCATGTACTCCTAAGCATATTGTTCTTAGTGCTCATGGCTCCTCAATTCTGTCAGCTTGGGATGTTCTCCCCTACAGCCCACCTGATAGACTCCAATTCTGTCAGGTAGTTTGACTAAGGGTAAATACCTTACTCTATTTGAAGCTCCTACATTAAAACATTGTAAATTGGATAGTTTATTGTTTGGTTGTTGTTGTTGTTGTTGTTGTTGTTGTTGTTGTCGAAACAGGGCCTCTATATAGCTCTGGCTATCCTGGAACTCACTGTATAGACCAGGCTGGCCTCAAATGCACTGAGCTCTGCCTCTGCCTCTGCCTCTGCCTCTGCCTCTGCCTCTGCCTCTGCCTCTCCCTCCTAAGTACTGGGATTAAAGATGTGCCACCGCACCCAGCTGTAAACTGGGTAACTGAAGCAACTGAAGAGTATTTCTCTTCTGGATGCTGGGAAATGTTCATCGAGGAGACCTGGTGGTAGCTTTTGGGTTCATAGACAGAACTTTCTCTGTGTGTCTACATGGGGAGGAAGAGACAAATGGATTTCCTCCAACCTCTTCTTAGGGCACTGACACCATTCATGAGCCCTCTACCTCCATCACCTAATGAGGTCCTGTAGTTCGCATCTCCTCTGTGTAGCCTTTCCTAGTTCCACCAGGTTTTGTGCTCTTCATGCACCTCTTGCAAATTGTATATGAATGCATTTATTCGAGTTTCATGAGCCGCTTAAGTAGAGGGATTGTGTCTTAAAACAAAATGTATCCCTAATCCCTAGAATGGTGACCAACTTACAGCAGAAGTTAAATACTTGAGTAAGTGAATGAAGATTTTATCTTTTTTTTTTTAATTCTCCTACCTACTATGAGCCCATTTTGGATGTAAAATTTGATGGTTCTGGGTGGCTATATGATGGTGATTGCACAATGGTGACTCCTGCTCTGGACTTAATGCTTTGGTTTCTCCAAATTCTTTGGTTATAACCTGCCCCACAAGGTGATGCTGCTTAGGTCTTTAAGGTGGAAGTCTCATGAATTCCATCTCTA
>JADRCC010562131.1:0-16224 GCA_019843855.1 Hylomyscus alleni
ACTACATATAAGTGTATACTACAAATCGGTTCTATAATTTCTTTAGAATGTCCATTTTTAATACACAAAATAGTAGCTAGTATTCTTAGCAATAGTCTCTAAGCAAAGCCAATAAAACCAAGAGTTATCAACTTATAGCAATAGGATATATGTTACAATATATTCAACATATCAACAAGAAAAATAACATGTAAAATAATTCTTAAAAAATTTCTATTTGTATATGTGTATGAGAATGTGAGAAAAATCTGTGTCTTCATTCCTTTTATGATGATGAAATGAACTACCTTGATTAAAGACTTGAGGAGTCTTCTCTCCTTTTTTTTTTTTCTTTCTGATTTTCCCATGCTTATTTCAGGTACTTTTATTATGTATATTTCAATCCTTTCCCAATAATATTCCTCTGAGATGTTTTATAAATATTTTGTATTTAAGCAAGAGTCTCTATTCAATTCTTAAACAGTCAAATGCACATTTTAATTTAAATATACACCGAATTTCTTTATAAAATGTTTAGAATTCATTTTCCAGTACCGATGTCAGTAGATTCATATCTGTATTCCGGATTCTGCAGAAATGCATATATAGACAGACACATAAAGCACACAAAGAAATATAATAAAATAAATATTTTTAAAAGAAATTAAGGAAAAATTACAAGTAATTCAATAATCTTATTTACAATGCCAAGTAAACTCTCACTATTTTTTTAAAATTACTCTTCATTTAAACATAGATGAAGACTAACTTTAATAAAGCAATGTTGGCACAGGTCTTGATCTAAAAACTTATATCATACATAAATAATTAATGGGAAATAGTAAATGTGCTTTGTTAAAATTAAAATCTGTATATGGATGGAAATATTCCACAATATATTGCTGCAAACATTGAGGAAAAGATGTGAACTAAGGGGTAAAAATTATTATTTTTTAAGTATGAACAATGCATAGCAATCATCTAAAAAGTACTAAATGAAAACTAATTAAAGCTATTAGAAGTTCAGTATACCCAATCAATGGACAGAAGCTGCTGACCCCAGTGGTTGAATTAGGGAAAAAGCTGGAAGAAGCTGAGGAGGAGGGTGACCCTGAAGGAGGACCAGCAGTCTCAACCAGGACCTGGAGATCTCTCAAACACTGGACCACCAACCGGGCAACATACACCAGCTGATAAGAGGCCCACAACACCTATGCAGCAGAGGACTGCCAGGTCTGGACCCAGCCGAGAAGATGCACCTAACCCTCAAGAGAGTGGAGGCCCCAGTGGGTTTAGAGGTCTGGTGTCGGGAGGTGTAGGGAGAGTGGAGACATCCCCATGGAGACAGGGTTGCAAGGAGAAGTTTTGGGAGGTGGAACAGTCAGAAGGTAGATGAGGAGGGGAATAAAATCTGAAGTGTAATATAAAAACAAAAATAACAATTAAAAAAAAGTTCAGAAAGGCAGTTAGTAAAGCAATGAAGAGTTTTCTTGCCTCATAGTTCCAAGAGACAGCCTATCATTGAAGAGCTGTAAAGAGGCAGGAACTTGAAACAATTGGTTGTGACACACCCACAGCAGAAACGGAAAGCAGTTAAAGAATGCTAGTCCTCAGTTCACTGTCTCCACTCTATATGCGTCAGAATTCCGACCTAGGGAACGGTACCACCCACATAATAACCTACAGACACTCTCAGAGACCCCTCCTCATATGATTCTAGATTCTTTTGTCAAGTTGATAATTGATACTAGCCATTATGATAGCACAGGAACCATAAGGTTACTTTCAGCAAAGTGAATTTCACATGCCTTTAGAAACATTTGCGCATGTCTGCTTCCTACTGGGTACTCCCCTACCTACTCCTAGTTCTAGGCAGAGAATCATCAACCTGCTGTCTGTGTACATTATGTATTGTATGTGATCATGAGACACATGAGGGCCTATTTCTTCAAGGTAAGCCTATTAAGGCTAAGTTTGCTTTTATGAGGGACCATGTGGTGTTCCATGAAAAAGAAAAAGGAAGTGTCTGGAGCTAAGCATAAGCAGACTTCAGCAAGAGAGCTCAGAGGGAACTATCACCTCTCTGCAAGAGACATTGTGACTACAGCCACTGCAAAGCAGAATCCTGCTTTAGAAGGGAATGATTAGTTTTATCTACTTGTGAAGTTTATCAGATTTGGTGAGTAGGTGATGTTGGAACATGCAGAGGAGATAGTGTTGAAAATGAGGGTGACACAGGCAGAAAGGTCTGTGCCTATTATTTAGACATAAAATTTCAGAGGAAAACTAAGAGATAGGTAGTCATTACTAAGTGCAAAATAGAAATTCAACTTCTGAATTATTAGAAAAATTTAACAAGGTATAAATATCAATTACTATTTGAATGTCTTGGTCAACTTCCATTTTGTTAAGGCTTTCAAATTTTCTCTTAGGTATAAAGAATGTTAAGAAACAAATAAAATAATAATTTAATGGGAAAATATGAACTTATTAGATAAGAATACATAATATACAAAATATTTTAAATTAACATAAATCTATGCATTTATATTAACTGTATATCATAAAACATCAATGTCTAACAACAAATAAGAGAAGCTAAAGTAAAACTCCCAATTATACCTAAAGAAACACAAAAGCAAATATTAACCTTAGATACATAGGAAAGAAAAATAACAAGTATGAAACAAAGAATTGCACTAAAACTAAAGGATCTTACTGACAGATTGTCTGAAATGAACAGCTGGATTAACTCAGAAAAGCACAACACAGCTGGTTGCATTAAAAACAGAAAAAACTAACACCTTAAGTTCCAATTTCATTTCTAACACAAGTGCCTATTAAATCAAAGAGAATAAAACACATGGAATCTGTGACTGCAGTTGGTGAAGAACCCGATTCATAACGGTAAATTAAAAAAAAAAAATGTATGAATAACCTCTAAAAGTACAATTTGATATTAAGTTCTTGCCTCAGATAATTTAATTTTTATAGTCAAGTGTTTCATATTTAAGCAGCACAGTCCTCTTTCTGCAAACCCTACCAGATACAGAGAGAAGTATCAGAAAAATCTTATTCCAAGTCAACATAATCTTGATATTAAAATCTTATAGGATGTCACTTGATATAATATATCAACTCTGTTATCTTATTTGAAAAGAAGGTACAAAATTTCTAAGCAGAATATCAGCAAAAAAAAATCTAGTGATATATTAAACTAATGTGCTTAAAATAGAAGTCAGAGAGAGATTTAATATAACAAAATAAATTGATTTTAATCACCGTATTATAGAATAGAACATATATGTAAACATACACACACACACACACACACACACACATATATATATATATATATACATACACATATATTAAATCTTACAATAGATTTGGGAAAGAAATGAAATGGAGTACTTATATTGGAGAAAAGCTTACCAAACAAAAGTAAAAAATGGGGGAAAAACATAAATTGGATGGCTATTACTGTAGCTGAGACATCGCCTAAACAGGCAAGCATCCATGTGCCCCCTGCACACAGCTAGCCTCCTGTGGTTAGGCTGAGAGTGCCATTATATGATTTCTGGCCCAAAGCCCGTGCATGAAGCATTTACCAGCTGGAATATGATCCTCCAGTTGTCCTGACTTCACACAAGCAAACAGAAGTTTTGCTGAAAGATGCAAAAAAATCAGAACATGGAAAAAGACCCTGCTGAGCTACAGTGAACTTTTATATTATATCTGTTAGCTGCTCAGAAAACATTTTCTCATTTTAGTATAGCACAATGCAAAACCAAATTTTCTCAATCATTGGGTTTAATAGGGTTACGTTTTCTTTCAGTGAAATGTTACTTGCATAAAATTTGAAACCTTAACTAGCTACCGTATAAAACAAAATGACAGCAGTATCAAAATAAACACTTAAAGAAGAAAAATAGGACAAACTATTAGCATAAAAACATTTATACAAAACACATGTAAACATTAGTGTCGTTCCAGACATAGTGACTCTCCGCTCCAGGAAGAACAATGCGTGCTCCCTGGACAGTCAGGTGCACTATCCACGTGAATTCAAGTTAAACACCACCCACAAGATATGGTGAAATAAGCTGTCTAGTTATAATAGTATGTGAAATTTCCCACTAGTAATTAGTCTTAACGACGACTGAAAATGACATTTAGAAAGTATAAAATGAGCTTTCTTACAAAATCTTTTTAAAAAAAATAATAAATAAATGAAGAGTAGAATGGTGTGAAATGATGGCTCTAAGCATTAGTGTATAAAACAAGGAATAATCTAAGGAATATATGACTTAGAAGTACCCCAAACAGATTCTAATATGTTGGTGAGGTTATACTCAAATTACACATAATTATCTGAAAAAAAAAAAAAAACTTGCATGTGTATTTTAAAGCAGTATAAGTACCTGTTAGTAGTATCAAGTGCAAAGATTAGTTAAACATTAGTGTTGTACCAGACATATTGTCAACCTATCTCATGAAATGAAATCATTCCAAAAGTCCAATGAGATATACTTTATGGCCCATGTTTTATTGATAATTTAGCCGGGCGGTGGTGGCGCACGCCTTTAATCTCAGCACTTGGGAGGCAGAGGCAGGCGGACTTCTGAGTTCGAGGCCAGCCTGATCTACAGAGTGAGTTCCAGGACAGCCAGGGCTACTCAGAGGAACCCTAACTCGAAAAACCAAAAAAAAAAGAAAGAAAGAAAAGAAAAAACTAGGGTTAAAGTTCAGAATGGTCGGACTCCAACGCTTTCACTTCTAAAAGCCATACTAAACTATAATGCATAAAACAATATGTTCATGAATGTATACTTTATTAAGGCAGGTTTCCGATTTTTAAAATTATCTTTAATCTTTTTAATGTAATTTTTTTGTATTCTATATTTTCTTTATTTACATTTCAAATGTTATCCCCTTTCCTGGTTTCCCCTCCGAAAATCCCCTATCCCTTCTTCACTCCCCCTGCTCACCATCCCACTCATCCCTGCTTCCTGGTGCCGGCATTCCCCTATACTGAGGCATCAAGCCTTCACAGGACCAAGGGCCTCTCCTCACACTGATGATCGACAAGGCCATCGTCTGCTACACATGCTACTGGAGCCATGAGTCCCTCCATGTGCATTCTTTGGTTGGTGGTGTAGTTCCTGGGAGCTCCAGCTGTTATCTCCCTCTTGGTCTGGCCTCTGACAGCTTCCCATCCCATTCCTACTCCCCTGTCTCCCTGAGGATGTCCTTACTCCCCCACACACCCCACACTGAGAGGCCTCTCCACTCCCTGGGGTGATTTAAAGAAAACAAAAAAACAAAAATACAAAGTCTGCTACATATTATCAGGGATCTTCTTTCGTAGTTGTTATTATTGTTATTGTCTCTTAGACACTCACAATTCTTTCAAATATGAAATTCTTCTGACTTAGCCTGCTAGGATTATAGAGCTGCAATATTGCATCAAACTTAATGTAACCAACTTTTATTCTTTATTTATTGACATTAATGAGAAAATAATTTACCAAAATATGGGATATGTGTGCAGTGAAGAAAAATTTGTTTCAGTATTTAAGGCTCTGGAAAAATACAAGAAAGCTTAAAAATATTAAATACAATAAAATTAACATAATATAATGTGGATTTCTTTTAAATATTGTAAAAGATGATGGTCAGAAATTGTAAACATGCAAACAAATAGCTTTGCAAATTTACTTTAAAAATTTGTTTGGTTACTACTGAGTGTCTTGGTCAGTGATAGAATATTTTCTTGTATATATAAGGTTGTGGTAATGTCCCCAGAACAGTAAGGAGTTCTGTTCAATTAAATAAAAACAAAACAAAAACAAAAACAAAAAAATCCCCTGCTTAGTAGGTAAGGTACAATAGACATGAAAATGTTTAATCAGCATTTACTTTATCTTTCATCTTCAATAATCTAATGCATGCAAGAGTAGATAAAAATAACAACAACAACAACAATGTAAGTTAGAGTTGCAAGCCAAAGTAAATATAATCATTATTGGAGAATACAAAACCACTGTGAATGACTTAGAATTTTCTCATTTAATTACAATCATAAAATAGTAAGGGATTTTCAGATGCTATTTGTGAGCACTATCAGGAAGTGCTATGAATACTGAGAGAAAAAAATAGGCATAGATTTTCACTTATAAAATATACAGCATAACTTCTGCATATATCAGAAGAGAACAATGTAATCATATAAATATGAAATTTTCCCCAGACATGCTGAATAAGAAGCTAAGAGGTCATCGTTTCAAGTATAATACAAATGTAAACATTTTGGATCATAATAAAGGTATTTTTATTTTAATAAGTTTTCTTCCATTTATAGGAAATTATGTATAAATTCTCTTTCAAATGATTTGTTCTCATATAAAGTTAACAATCTGTGCTCTCAAAGAAGCTTGTAGATTCATTAACACATACCATCTGTTAATGTTAAAAAGCCCAGCGCCAAATATCAGATGAGTCAGTTATTTGTCTTAGTGATGTTGTGACAAAATCATTGAGGAAAGCAGTTAAGGAAGGAAAGGCTCGTTTGGGTCATGGTTTGAGAATATAATTAATTATGGTGGTAGGATCTTGAGGCTTCTGGCCCACTGAAACCATTATCAGGAAGCCAAGTTATCTTAGTTGGGTTTTATAGCTGTGAAAGACACACCATGACCAAGGGAACTCTTATAAAGAAAAACATATTAAATGCTTGCTTATACTCACGGTAGGAAACATGGCAGAGTACAAGCAGGTCTTGTTCTGTAGGAGGCAAAGTTCTACATCTTGATCAATAAGGCAGCACTGTGTGCCACACTGGGAATATCTTGAGTATACTTGAGAACTAAGTGTCTGCACCCACAATGATACGCTTCCTCCAATAAGGCCAAAGATACTCCTACAAGGCCACACTCTGTAGAGGAATTTTTATTGAGGAACATTGCTGCTCTGGCTAGTGATTGCATCTAAAGATACGATCCAGAAGGTATATGGATTACTAACAATGAAGGTAAGGTTTGTTTGTAGCAGGAAGCAGCCATGTTTGAAATTTACCTCTAATTGGGGGGCATATACCTGCTTGTGTTACAAATGCTGATTATATGCCCCCAAAATCTTTTTGAATGAGAGTGCCTGCACAGAGCTTCTGGGAATTTGCCCCCAGTTGGTTCTGATTGATAAATATACAAACAGACAATAACTGGACAGGGTAGACAATAGCTGGACTTTAAAATCCAGGTTTGGAACCTGGAAGAGAGGGAAGAAGATCTACCATGCAGGGACAGTGTGGAGGAGAGGAGAGATGCCATGGCTTCCAGGCCTAGGCTTAGTACAGAGAAAGAAGTGCTTTGGACTCTGCCCAAACTCTACTTTCACAGAATGCGAACAACTCGCATCTCATCCCTTCATGGGAGGTAATGAGAGCATTGTTTACATTTACACACCTCTTATTAATGCCATTTCCTATAGTTCAAGCATTCACACATGAGGCCATGAGGCCATGAGGCCATAGGTATTCAAAGCCCCACACCAGGAGAAATGAACATTTGTTCTCAGCTCACTTCTCTTTGAAGTAGGCTGCGACCCTAGCTCAAGGAATTGCAAAACTCACAATTAGGGAAGGCCTTCCTACTTGAGATAACTTAATGTGGATAATTTATCATGAATCAAACCAGAGACTTGGATTTATAGTAATTTAAAATCTCATTGAGGTGACAATTATAAACTTGATAGCGTGTTGATACTGAGAGACTTTGGAACATTCAATTGTAAGTGGGATATTTTCATCCTATTTATAGTTATGTATATCTTCCTACTTACAATCTATAATGACAAAATGTTATTTTCCTCTAACCCTCACAGATAGGACCAAAATATTTATCTCTTTTACTCGATATAAAGTCCAATGAATACTAATCAGTCAGACATTATTTCCACTCCAATCTGTGTTGAGCTTTAGAAATAAGGCATTTCTGCACTCTCCTGATTCTCTTGAATCCTAACCTGACCAGTTCTAGAAGCTTTCGTATCTATCTCCTTTAATCTTGCCTATTAACCACACAGAATACATTGCCCTCTAATTATAATGTACTATTTTTCTTAATGCCTTAGATACTTCATAGCAAGGTTTACTATTATAAAATCTCATTCTAACTTTCAGAATATTGATTCTTTTCTCGATCTACACCAGAGTATATCCTTATTTCCTTCACCATTTGGTACAGTGTAATGTGTATTGTTTCTGCGAAGCTCTTAAATTGATCTACATAAATGAGAGGCTGTACATTCAGTGAATTGGCTAGGCAGCTGTCCAGGGGCAGAATGCCTAATAAAACCATCCTGAGACATGAGAAAAGTGTATTTAGCTTAAGGTTTCAGAGTTTCTAGTCCAATCGTGGTTGGGGGAATAAGTGGGCATAGCTCACATCATGGCAGAAAGGGAGAGAGCAGGATTGCTATCTCAGCTTCAGTGGGTATTCTCTCTTAAGTACTGAGTATAGATCAAATTTTTTAATAACACTATATATACATATATAATATATAAAATTTTACCTGTTTCATATGTGAAACAAACCAAAAATACACCAGGTTTATTTCTTAATTATTTACATGAAGATATAGGTCAACTATGGGTAAATGGGAGTGACACTTTTGGTTGTTATACGAGTTATTTTCTAGGTTAGGACTTTTAATACATTGACCTGTATTCATTGACAAGGGGCTTGGAAAATGCTTACCTAACATGCAAGAGGCCTCGAGTTAAGTATTCCAGCATTAAATAAGTAAATTAGTAAGCCTAATAATGGTGTTAGGATTACCATCACAGACACATGCAAACACACACATATGGATACACACACAGAGACAGAAACATATACATAAGGAAAAATAAAGGTGTAATCACATTCAATACTTGAAAGATTGTAATTCTTCCCTTTAATTTCATATCAAAACTAAATACCAAAAAATAGTTATTGCTACAAGTTTTGAAGAAAATAGTCAGATAACAAGACAGCTATAGAAATTATAGTTATGGATATCAAATACTGAATTAATTTAATTTTGGTTTGAATTTGCTTTCAAACAGTGAATAGTTTCTGATTTTTCCAATATAAATTTTACAAATAAGCCTTGCTTTACTTTATTCTCACTGTAGAACTAAATTTATTTTGTTTTGCTATACCATTTATTTTTAAAAGTATATTTATCAGTTACAAATTTTGAAAAGTTCACATCATTTATGAAGAATCTGTGTTTATGTTTACACATGTATCGTAAGTAGATGGAAAAGGTAACTAACAGTATCAAAAGAAGAGTACTTGACTCATTCAGAAAATCATATCTTACATAAATTGAATGGCAGCACAGCTTATATTTTTTAGTTATTCTGGATTATTCAAGAAGGATGAATGAAACTATGTTAAAGAAATATCTACCTGTCTATACAGGAGGAAATTGCCATGAAATCAGTAAAGACAACCAAAACTTTTTTTAAGGAAACCCTTGCTTCTGAGAACCTAAATACAAAACAAATTTAGGTAATATTCTTTTTCTGATTGCTCCCCAACTTTACATGCATACCCACATACACATACCATTAACGACTGTATATGGATATTAGAAAAATCTTGCATTTATAAAGATTCATTTAAAAACATGTTCTCCATTGACAGATGATATATTTCGAAATGAATTTATAACAGATAATGATATTTGTACTATTGTTAATGGGGGTGGGGCAATACATATGCAGAAGCATTTAAGATATGAATCTTTAAATGTAGCTACTTATTTATAAACTATTGAGATTAATGTAAAAATTATGTTCCACTAATTTCCACATGTGACTGCATTTATTGTATTTATAACTGTGTTCATGTTCACAATCACTTGATATATGACATAGTATCATATCCAATTACTCACTTGCTAAACAGGTGACTTTATTTGCATGGCCCTCTGATATCTCTAGAATATAAATTTGCTATAGAAATAAATGTATCTATTTCATTTTTGCAAATAGAGACATGTCTTATTTAAATATATAGATTTTTTTGGTTTTGTTTGTTTGTTTGTTTTTTAGTTTTGGTTTTTTGAGACAAGGTTTTTCTGTGTAGCCCTGGCCATCCTGGAACGAACTCTGTAGACCAGACTGGCCTTGAACTCAGAAATCCACCTGCCTGTGCCTCCCAAGTGCTGGAATTAAAGGTGTGCACTACCACCGCCCGGCTGAAGACAGTATATTTTTTACATCAGACGTTAAGTCAGATGAACTCAGGTTTTAAAGTGAGCCTATATTTAACTGAAAATTGTTAATATTAACTTGACATTATACCTGTGACCCAATGCATATTCTGATGTTATTTTATGTACATGTGCAGTCATCCTTATAGATCTTCATAGATTTGAGCGTTTCCTCCTTCCTCTAAGCTTTCATAAAGAAGTGAGGTTTTATATCCCAGAGACAAAATCTCCACTCTTATTTGGTCATCATTTAAACAGAAAGAAAAAGAATACTTTACAATGTCATATGGATTCACTCTACAAAAAAAGCTAGTTTCTTAGTTTTCAAAATTGAAGAAAATATTTGTGGGAGGATTTTCCCTGTTCAATTACATTAAAATATTTATGCAGCAGGAGGCCTGTGACTGCACAGGGAAGTGGGATGCGGAGCAAAGAGTTGTAGGGACAGAGTGCAACTCCGGGGGTAGGAAGCCATGAGGGAGGTGGAAGGACAGGAGGAAGATCCTGATTCCACGTTGTTTTTATTAGCCATTAGTAGTTATATCATAAAGGATAGAATAATTGGGGATAATTTATCTTATCTAGATGGGCAGCTTTTATCATTATCAATTGACTCTGAAATTATTGTATTAGCATCTTGTGAATTGAGAATTTATTGATATGTAAATCTTACTTGTTAATTATAAGATCCTAGAGTTTTGTTTCTACTCCGTTGCTTGGTGTTGTGGCAGCTGACTGCAGGGTGGACGGTCATTGCGTGGCAGCAAAGGGAACTCAGGAGCTCTGACCCTGAAGTGAGTTGGTGGGCAGAGAGTATGATATTATACCTACCTAAGTATTTAAAACCACGTGTGATCAGGATCTTCCTCTCCGTCCACTTCCATTTTGGCATCCTCTCCTTTGAGTTGCTCTCTGTCCCTTCAACTCTTGGCTCATCTCCCACCCCAGCCCCCGTTTCCCTGTCTGATCACAGGCCTCCAGCTGCACTAATATTTTAATGTAATTGGACAGGGAAAATCCTGCCACAAATATTCACTTCATAAAGTACAGTAAATATCGTACCCAAAGAGTGTTTTAGGTTCCAATATTGGAACACTTGGTTCCTGAACTGCTGCTACCACTTGGACAGATTGTAAAACGTTTGACGGTGTCAGCCTTGCTGGAGGAAGTCTGTCACTATGATTGGGCTTTGTGAAGTTATTAGCCTCACTTCAATGCCAGCTTCCTGTCTCGGTTGTACTAATAACAGAAGGCTTTGGTGTCTGACTTCTCTAGCTACCTGTTTTCGTGCCATTGCCTCCATTATGACCTCTTCCTCTGAAATCACGACCTCAAATAATCCTTTGCTGTAGAGAGCTGCGAAGCCTAAAGATGGTGCAGGATTCCGCCTTCTGCTAGTGGGACAGCGAGTGCGCTCTCTGAGAAAAACAAGTCCTTATTTGGCTAGGGCGTTCTTCATTGGCTTGCTTCCGCGTGTGTGAACCAATTCGAGAGCACTACGTGTCCCACTGATGTTGGTCGTCCTAGAGTATTTAGCCTTGTGGCGAGCTCCTCTCTGGGTCAGAAGATTGTTGTTCAAGGAGTCAGAAGATTGTAAAGGAGTCTGGAATAAAGTGCCTGAAGAAGAGGCCGAGCGTTGCATCATCTTTGCTGGTTGAGGGTGGGTGCGACACTTTGCTTCCTTGTGTTACCTATGGCCATAGCAGTTTTACATAGCAGCAGGAAGGGAGCTAATGCATGTGGTCATAGAAAAATTCATATCTGAAGTAAACAAGATCTAGAACATTCCTTTGTAAGAAAATGTATTCAAATACTCCACAAATTTTGGCAACCATCAAATAGATCAAAGTATTCCAACATCAACTGTCATTTACTTTTATCTTGCTATGAAAGTTTAGTAAGTTGTGGATAAGACATTAACTCAAGCCGGGCGGTGGTGGCGTTCGCCTTTAATCCTAGCACTTGGGAGGCAGAGGCAGTCTGATTTCTGAGTTGGAGGCCAGCCTGGTCTACAGAGTGAGTTCCAGGACAGCCAGGGCTAAACAGAGAAACCCTGTCTTGAAAAACAAAACAAACAAACAAAAAAGATATTAACTCAATTTGAAATATTTGGTCATATGAAGGAAGAAAGTTCCCTCATTAGAAATTCTCCTGAGACTTTGGATTATATATATATATATATATATATATATATATATATATGCATATATATGAGATATATATGCATATATATGCATAAATCTCATGTATGCAATATTATATAAATTTACATATAATATATACTCCATTTGTACATGGAAACATCAGAATATATATTTGAGACTTACATGGGTCACAGAATTCACTAACTAGCTGTGAAATAATGATATTCTGACCTTAATCTACACAAAAAGATTTTGAAATTTTGTAGATATCCTATGTTTATTGTATCTTTACTTTCTTAAATGAAAGGAAATAAAAGCAGGCAGGTTACTCTTTATATCTGAGAAATCATTATATCGGTTTTAAATTACACAGCCTATTTCTTGTCTGTTAATAAAGTTAAATACCTCTCGTCAAATGCCTTTTTTATGTGCCCTCACTCTTCTTTCATCTTTTTTTAAGTGAAGGTATTAGTTTAATTTATAATTTATTGAATCATTTTCCAAGCAAAGTGTCTGGTATCTGAGCCAGTGTGATTCTCAGTGGGGGGCTAAATCAAAGAGTTATTACTGAGAAGATTATCATGACCAGTCAAGGCAGTTTTAGCCTCAAGTACATTTTTGCAGGTCATTGGTTCCTACCTAAAGTAATCTCTCAGAAGTTCAATTCTGGGCAGCAAAAATACAGACACAAGTAACTCTTTTCCATTTATAACCCAGCCTTAATTGATCTCAGTAGATTTCCTAATTGCAGAGGTTACTTCGGGTAGGTCACTCTTTTCCTCATCTATGCCGTCTCAGTACCCTAACCAGCACTGTAGGTGTACATGCATGGAGGCATCAGAAAAACCATTCCTAATGTAGAGGAAAAGAAAACCTGCCATCTCTTACAACTATAATAACCTTTGCCTTAGAGAAAAAAAAATTGTCAGATTTTGTAAAATTTTGTTAAGATTTGTGGGTAGAAAGAAAGTTGTTTTACAAATCAAATGCTATTTACTTCTTTCTGTGTTTGGAATATATTGTGTTTTGGAGGGAGTGCTTTATACTATTCAGTAGAATATATTTTACCATGAATCTGGAATATTGTTTTTACTAATCCTAGACTGATAATTAAAAATAAGTTCTATTGCTATTTATTTATGGCTTACCTTTCACCAGCTATCAAATAAATGGAAATAATCCGATACTTCCATACTTTCTCAAATACAATTTTCTTTAATTCCTTCTGAGCTAAATTTCCATGTATAATATCAGTTTTGCTATTTTAATTATTTAAGTCCATTGTAATTGAACTATATTTAATGCTCCATAATTTGACTTCTTACAAGCAAATGAAACTTTTCAAATGATCAGGTATCATGTGCTCTACTGAAGTAGTGATAAGGTCAAACTTCTGCTATGTAAACATTTACATTCAACGTTAGTTGTAAGATGAATTACTGTGAAAGGAGAAACTGATATACAATTGTGATACTGTAAAAATTTACAAATCTAAACACTTCTACTTAGATCATTATATACATATGTAGTGATTTGAATAGGATTGTCCCCTATGTACCTGTGCATTTGAATGTTTGTCCCACAGTATGTGACACTATACTCAGACTCCACCTAGTGTGGAAAACACCTTCCTCCTGGCTGCTTCCTCAGCTCCTTCTCTAACACCACGCCTACCTGGACACTGCCATGCTTTCTGCCATGATGATAATGGACTGAACCTCTGAAACTGTAAGCCAGCCCCAATCAAATGTTCTTTATAGAAGTTGCCTTGGTTGTAGTGTCTCTTCACAGCAATGGAAACCTTAACCAAGGCGACACAGAAGAGCAAATTGCAAGAAAAATAAAATAGACTCAACAATCAGAATTTCTTATCTTGGATGCCTAAGATAAAAATAGCAATTTTACAATAATAGGAGATACTGACTAATGTCTCAGAAACTACATCCTAGAAGCAAGAATTGGGTAACTGTTCTTTTTGTATCTCCCTTTTGGTTTTGGGTTGTTGGCCATGAGCCCATGAAGGCAAAGAAAGCAGAAACAGTGAGCAGTGTTTGGACAATGGTTAAGTATGATGGAAAGAACTCCTGGGAGTCAGTTTCAGAGAGACAGCTCATTTTATTGTTCCAGCAGTAAGGTATACAAGGCTTCTTAAGATTGCCAATGGGAAGGGGTGATTGGTCTGAACACAATCATAGAAGCAAGAGGAAAGAGCAAGGCTCATGTGCTGAGTAATGCAGGAAGCTCTGTGTAGGCTCATCCTCCAAATACAGTCAGTCATCTGTGCTATAGCCACTCTCTAATCAAGGTTAGGCAGAGAAGAGGAAAGTCCCCTGAGAAAGGGAGTCCTCTATTTTGCACAGGGCTTGGAGAGCTTTCCAGACATCTTGGTCTGTGGCCTTAGCAGCAGGGCCCTCTAACAGTGTGACTAGCCAAATGGTTGTGATGTGATTATTGTCAAAAGCCTTAAGACAAACACTTGATCTTAGGCTCTGACTCAAAATCAGTTCAAAGCTGTACCTTGGAAGAGAAAGGAGAACATAATGTGTTCTTTTTAATTAAAAAAGAAAAATAATTGAATTATATTGTACACAGAGAGAGAGAGAGATAGATGGATAGATAGACAGACAGACAGACAGACAGATAGATAGTTAGATAGATAGATAGATAGATAGATACAGAGAGAGTTGCAGCCATTTATTTGCTTATTTATTTATATATTCCCTTTTTATCCTGATAACAGTAAAATTTTAAAAGTGAAATATATTCCCAAATATATGCCTATGAAGAAAGCTGAGAAAGTCATATATTTGAGATCTCCCACCTGCATGTACTTCCTCTGAAATTCAAAAGGGGAGATTCCTAAGTGGCAACAATGCATTTGGTGTTGAATGTAGAGACACATTGTGGAACATTAACTAAGAGAGATAGGTAGGTTGGGCATTGAGAATATTAGATCTACCTACTGCAATGACAACTAATAAAATTCTCATCACTTGAATTCACTATGCAAAAAAGTTCCACCAAGATTTTATTAATTTTAAAGGAAATTGTATTTTCTTTAGAAAAAAATAATGTGAAATTTATAATTAAAACAAATTAGGAAAGAATTGGGCCATCTCATATATACCCATATTTAGTTATTAGCTATCCTTATCATTTATGTTTTAAATGAATGTAGTATGTCAGTTATAATGTATTCATCAATATTTATTCATTTTTATTAACTATGACTGTACTTTCAGACTATTTTGAACCTTTTTAGTACTTTTTGCATTCCAGAATTTTATGCAGTCTATAACATCATGCATAGATTCTATATCTATGATTTTCTGGCCCATGAAAGTTTCTCAGAATATCCTTGTTTCTGATGAAATTTGACAGAATTTGAGAAGTAGTAGGCAAGCATTTTGTAAAATGTCCCTCAATTGTCTTTTGCCCCTAGGCCTCTTTGACATGATGTCTGTGATGCACTGTCTTGGAGAGAAAGATTACAGATGTAAAAGGCATTTTTTCTATATCATATTTAGTACATCTACTCATCAGGGCCTATCTCTGTTGATCCTGACCTTGACTCCCTGAGCTTTCTGAAGAGCTCATGTTGTCTGGAGTCCTCTGAGTGTACACAGAACTAAAATGGGTGTGAATTGTGTTCTATTATATTCAAGTCATTGTACATGAAAAAAATATCTTTGATTTTTAGGGCATAGTTTTACATTTGCCTCCTCTTAATTATGTATTTTATTTTTTAATAGTAGTTACTAAGATTTTATTTGATATTGTATATCATAATCCAAAGACTACCTTATTTTCTTTCATTCATAATGTTAGCTTTGGA
>JADRCC010562134.1:0-24935 GCA_019843855.1 Hylomyscus alleni
CATAATATTTGTATCTTGATCTCTTGCTAGTAATAACTAGTTGTAGTACAACTGTGTATGAACCACTCTTGTTTTATCTATGAGTTGGAGGAAAACAACTGTGTTCCCATGGGATTGTTGTTAGAATAAAGGAAGATAGGGATGTAATCCAGAACCTGGAACATAAATACTTAGCTATCTTTCTTTCCATTGCTCAAAAAAAAATGTTTGCTCAATCCAGCTAGGAATATAGGAATATTCTCAAAATCTTGTCTATGGACCAGCGTTAAAAACATTTTCTCGAATGAAAATGAAAATTCCTAAGACACACTTGAAACTTGCAGAATGATAAACTATAGTGTTTAAGGCTAAAAAGTCATGTTACAAATCCTCTGGGTGAATCTGTGCTTGTTAAACTTTGAAAACTGTTGTAATGATGTGTGGGGGGGGGAGGGAGGGAGAGAGAGTGTGTTTTAAACCACTGACTTAATATGCACAGATACATTTAATCTGAAATTTATGATTGTGAGATTTTTATTTAAACCCTACTCCAGGTTATAGGATAATAAGCACTTCATTTCTCTATGAACAAAGAAAATAATGATTATTTTGAGCAAAAAATATACAGAGACTAGAGAAATGGCTCTGTAATTAAAAGCAACTGCTGCTTTTGTAGGCGACCCATGTTCAGTTCCCAGAACCTACATGATGGCTCACATAACTCCAGCTCCAGGGGATCCAGTGTCCTCTTCTGATCTCCCCTGGAAGCAGGCACATGGTACACAGACATACATGTAGATAAAACACCCATGCAACATAAAATTCAATCAATTCTAAAATCTTTTGTAAAAAGATGTTGACTCTATAGGAATGAACAAAGCCTGTGTCTCCTTATGTAATGTCACAGTAGTAAAAGTGGTGTAGTGTAGATGGTCTGCCAATGGGATTTCTATAGCTCTTACCTCTATCAACTACTTTAGGACTTTCATTTCCCTTTAGAGTCTCCCTGACTTATTTCTGGAAGGTTGCAACTTGTATTTGGACTGCATCGCTAAACAACCTCTTATGTTCTTTTAGTCTACCAAATAGTGAGGTGAGTCCTCACTGTGAAAACTCATAATGGGGGCCACCCACATCTCTTCTGCTGCCATAGCCATTAATTGCCCCAAAGCTGTATCTGCTGGTGATTCTGATGCTGTGTGCTGAACAATCAGTATTGCTGACACTATTGGACAGTACACCCTGGGGGACTGGCTCAGAGATAGTTACACTACTAAACAGACATGCCCCATTATTCCCAGCCTCTGTGCTGTTTGGGCTGTAGATAATAGAGGCTACTGTTCCACCCACCAGAGATGGAGTCCTAGGCAGCATTTCTAATAGAACCCACAAATAAAAGAAAAACATCTTGGGGACAGAGCAGAGGAGTTCAGTCAGTAAAGTGTTTGACTTACAAACACAACGAAGTTGAAACCCAGAGCCCACACTAAAAGTGCCTGTCATGGTGGCAGGAACTTGCTTGGAAGACAGAGATAGGCAGACCTCTGGGTTCACTTACCAAGGAGCTTAAATAATTTGACAAACTCCAGGCCAGTGAGAGAGACATTTGAAAGCAGGGTTGATCCCATCAGAGGGATGACACTTAAAGTTGTCCTTGGGCCTCCACACAGATATACATATATGTAAGCATGCATCTGTATATCCATACGTCTCCGTACACACAAATATGTAAACAAACTTATACATAAAAAAAATGTCAAAGCTGTGTGCTCTTTCTCAGGACTTTGTTAATCCAAGTCATTCCATTCCATTCTTGTGAATTAGTCCCCCAAAATAACACAAGCGTGGACCCCCTAAAGTCTTATACAGACTTAATTTTATTTAAAGCTTAGTGATAAGTCTGAAAATATCCGAATTTCTCCTTTATATTCCTTTTTATAACCCCCCAAAACCATAATGAGATAAGAATATTTCTGTTACTCCAAGGAAGTTTTTTTATATATATAATATTTTAAACTCAGGTAGCCCTGCCTAGGCAACCACCTTCAAGTTTCTATAGACATCTACGTGTGTTCCCTACCCTAGAATTTCATGCACAGTAAATCCCGTAGTCTGTGTATGGAAGGACTGCCTTTGTGTCTGGTTTCTTTCACCCATCAAGATGTTTATTTTCAGGTTTAGGTGTGTAGTTATGTGCACAGTGGATGACTAGTACTGTACATTGAGAGTGTAACGGTTCACTTCTGTTTTCCTTTGCATGTGTATTTGGGTTGTATCTAGCTTTCAGCTTTACCTCCTTGTGCTAATAATTACTGCAGAAATCATCAGGCATGTACCACTAACTTCCTGTCTGCCTTCAAATGTGTTATGCCAATACAGGGACAATGCAAAGTAAAAGCCCACACTTCCAGTCTGTGATGTTATGCTTATTTTCATATAAACTGTATATATATATATATATATATATATATATATATATATATATATAGTCTTATGAGATGAGCTCTATTTTCTTTCGTATTCAATTCAGAGAGCATGAAAGACAGCTAAGCATTAACAGCTATCAAAATGACTCATCTTCATAATTCATAGCAACATTGAAAGTTAATGTTCCTGACTCTTTCACACAGAATTTCTTGGTCAGTTAGGACCCTGTCATGAAAACATGAAAAAAGGATCCAGCCCACAAACACTTAAGCTGGAGTTTAACTTACTGGTTTTCTATTTCTGAAGTCCAAGGAAAAGATGACCTCAGGCATAACTTGCCTACAGACTCAAAATAATCAAGAGGAAGGCGGTTTCCTGTGTCTGGATATGCCTTAGCTCTTCTTTCCTTCTTTACTGTCCCATAATAGCAAGAGTGTAGAAACAGCAGGCATTATCCTAAATCTATTATTTAGGTATAATAGAGAATGGAGAATTTCTTTCTGCAAAGACAAACAAAATTTCTTATGAGTTTTTGTTGCTCAAATTTATTAATGTACTCACATCTGACCTACTCCCTAAGCAATGAGAAGGCTGCCTGGATTCGCTGGATCCCACTAAACTGACCTACCAGTGTCAAAAAATGTGGAAAATGAAGCTGAAAGGATAACTGAACAGTTAAGAATCTTGCTGGGCAGTGGTGGCACACGCCTTTAATCCCAGTACTTGGGAGGCAGAGGCAGGCAGATTTCTGAGTTCGGGGACAGCCTGGTCTACAGAGTTCCAGGACAGCTAGGGCTATACAGAGAAACCCTGTCTCAAAAAACCAAAAAAAAAAAAAAAAAGAAAAAAAGAATCTTATCTACAATTCCAGAAGACCTGGGTTCGATTCTCATCACCTACATCGTGGTCCACAACCATTTATGACTCCAGTTCTAGGGGATCTGATGCCCTCTTGCACCATGCACACATGTAGTGGATAGGTATATATGTATGTAAGACACATCAAAATATAACTAATGAATCTTTTTTAAAACTAGGGAGAATAGTTGGCCACCTTACAAGAATAAATGCTCTTTTTAAAAGGGTCAGTAGAGTACTTGCTGTACAGCTAAACCAGATGGCTATTAGCATATTGATGAAAAACAGGTTCTTGATAGTTTATATTGTCAATATGTTAAAAATATTAAGATATTTAGATTTTCTGGCAGAGTCCATTGTATGACTTCTCAAAATGGATATCTAGCCCCTATTTACGTGGTCACTGTAAACATAAAGTTTGTGGAATGTTTCATGTAATCACCTCTAAAATCAATCCTGTGACATTCTTTGAGTGCTTCTCAGAGTCTTAACCCTTAAAGCAGCCCATTTATCCGTGGAGCTGCGTTTTCAAGACGTCTAGAAGGCTTTTGTCAATGTTAAAAATCAATATCCATTCATTTAGAATGCTGAAAAAGACAGAATCATAAGTTGTCAATTATTAAGCTCTGTTTTCAATTATCTTATTGTGAAATTGTGAGAAATGAACACAGTCTGAAGCTTGGGCTAGCATTGCTACAAAACCATCTTTCTTGGATTATCATGCACTGGGAGAAGAGTTACAAGTTCTAAGTGGCTTTACATTGGCGTTGGCATCCTCCATGGCCCAGGAGAATATTGTCCAAAGGCCCACTCTCTAGACCCTTGGAGGTTCACTTGCACAACCTCACCCCCCCACCCTCCCATTTTCCCTACTTTACTGAAGCTCGAAGAATAAGTGGACCTCACTCAATTTTTTTAGGGCAAATGTTGTTATTTAAATAAACAAGGAAAGGACTCTTTTTTTGCATGATCATTTGTTTAACAAGAACTGTTCACCTCAGTGCTATTTTGGGTGATTGAGAGCACAAAATACTGTTGGATCCTGTTCAGTATTAGGTCATGTTTATTTTTAAAGTGAGGCCCATTAGTCTAAGTGAGATGAGATTTTGTTTTTTCTGCATTAGTCAGTAGTACAAAATATTACTTTTAAAACATACTGGTTCCTTCCAACAGATCTTTTCCATTGATATAGAAACACATGGGGAAATTTTGTATTTCTAGCTATTACAGTATTTTCCCTCTCTAAATATGCCTGTGGGTGTTTATGAACCTTGTCTGTACAACATCTGTCACAGATATCCTTAGAATCCTTATTATCCTTTATTTTTTTTTAAATTACATTCTGTCCTTAGAAACCCTCTGGTCTGTCTACTAGGTGCATACGGGCACTTTTCCCATTCTCACTTATTTTCCCAGTAAGCCTGAGAGTTAAAGTATGCTTAGTACTATAGATGGAGGTAGAACTCTGTCCAAGACAGACCCAACCTTGCAGTGCCATTATTGATGATGTATTAACCATGTCTCTTCTCATCACCAAGATGTCTGCCTTCTTTCATTCTTTCTCCCTCCATTCCTGACTCTGGCTTCCTCCTTTCTTCCTTCTCTGCCTTGTCCCTCCATCCTGATCTCCCAAACATTATGACCCACTGTATTTCAGGAACACAATGCAGTTAGTGCTGTAATCAGTGTGCCTGTGGACTATACTCCCCATGCCAGAACTTGTCAATGTTACTTAATCTGAAATTTTGTCCACTTTGCCAAATATCTGCATATTGCCCTTCCTACCAACTCATGACAAACATTTAAGTCTCAGTGCCTAGGACTTTGACTACTTAAGATCTAATATACAAACTACATCTTTTTCACCTTTATATATCTGGAGTATTATTCTTAGCCTAATGCTCATTAGGTTCAACTTTGTCATTATACAGGAGTGAATTTCCTTCTTTTCAAAATGCTGGATAGTCAGCTATTGTGCACATGTATATAACACTTTTTTATTCATTTATACATTGACAGGTTGGTTCCATATTTAAACTTTTGTGAATAATGCTGTAATGAACACAAGTTCACAGGTTTCACTGGCATGCTAATTTCCACGTTCTTTTCAGTATGTACCTGGAAGGAAGACTGCTGCATAAGGAAGCTGTATTTTTAGTTATGGGAGGCTTCTTTACTGCTCCCCGTAATGGTAGTAATCCTTTACTGCCCCACTGAAAGTATACAAGAATTTTGTTTTCTTCCCATTCTCTGCCTTTGAAGTAATAGGCAGCCTAATATTTTGCTGTCAGTTTGGATAGCAGGCCTTTTCAGATAGTTTTTTATTTAGCTATACAAGTAGACTGATGACTTTTGTACATAGATTTGTCTCCTTGGATTTGTTAAATGTCTTAATCTCTCTCTTCTCTCCCCCTTTAACCGTCCTCTTCTATGTCTCTGTAGTCCTCGGGAAGAAACAATGAACCTTGAAAGTTGTAACATGTTCTTGATCAACATAACTAAAATGTCAGTCCACACACATCCCAATATGAGCTCCTCATTGTCAAGTGCAGATAATTGTCTCTGTAGCTCTCCTAATTAGTACCATGTTAAGCAGAAATGGCATCAGTAAACTTTGTTATCTTGGACCAGATCTTAAGAGGGAAGCATTCAGTCCTGAATTGTGATGTTAGTTGTGAGCATCTCATACATGTCCCGCACTTATCTTCATTTCCTATCGCATCCCAAGTTTTGTATTACTTCTTTTAATTTTTGATAGTGTAATATAATTACATCACTTCCCCTTTTTCTGTTTGTGCATCACAGTGCCTGTGTGCGCACAGTGCCTATGGAGGCCAGAAAAGGGCATCAGGTCTTCTTGAACTGGAGTTACAGAAGATTGTTACCTGCCCTGTAGGAGATGGAAATTGAACCAGGTCCCCAGAGGTGTCAGTGCTCTTAAACACTTGGCCATCTCTCCAGCATCTGCAGTTCCCACCTTCACTGAAAAGAGCTCATGTTTTTTCCTTGTTTCTGTTAATGTGGGGTGTATCACATTCATTTATATGTTTATGTTAAATCATTCTCTCACCTGCCAAATGAGCCCAATTCGTTCAACATATAGGATTCTTTTGAGGCTCCCTGGCTTTTTGTTTGTTTGTTTGTTTGTTTGTTTTTCACATTCATATTCACCCAGCATTATAGGCTGGGTGGGTTTTGTAGTATTTTTGATGATTTCATTTGGAGAGATGCTGGTCTCACAACATGGGTTTGAACTTGTTTCTTCTGTTTCCTTGAAATAATGCTAGAAGATTGTTATCAATTCTGTTTTGAACATTAAAATCTAGCTTGAAACCATCTGGCCCTGGCTTTTCTGGATGGGCAGAGTACTGTCTGATTCAAGCTCCTTACTTGGTAGTGGTCTGTTTGAGCTTTCAGTTTCTTCTTGATTCAGTCTTTGTTGTGTATTTTTAGGAATGTATTTATTTCATCTGGGTGATCCAGTTTGCTAGTATATAAATGTGCACAATAGATCCTGTGTAGTTTTTTTTTTTCTGTTTCTGGGATCTCTATTATGATATTTCATTTTAAGTTATATCCAGGAGTTTCTTCCACTTCATTTAAGTGAAACTTTATTAACTTTGTCTTTTTATAAAAAAAAAGGAATTAGATCTTAGGTTTATTAATCCTATTGTGCTTTGTCCTGCATTTGATTTGTTTCTCTTTACTTTTTCCCCTCCTTTTGATAACTTTGACTTTATTTGTTGTTTTCTTATGCCAGTATGTGCAAAGCTACAGTGTTATTGAAGCTCAGTTTTATTAAATTATTTTATTTATTTACATTCCAAATCTTGCCCCCTCCTCCAGGTCTCCCTCACCAGAGTTCTTTACCTCATCCCCCTCCCCTGTTTTTAGTGCAGGCCCCCCTTCAGGTCTCCCTCACCAGGGTTCTTCACGTCATCCCCTCCCCTGTTTTTGGTGCAGGTATCTATAATGACAGACTTCCCATGGTACTGCTTTTGTGCCTCCCATAAGTTTGCTATGATGTGTTTTATTTTTATCCTGAATACAACCTAGGTACATCATCACCCCTGGCTTTTGATGCTTTCCTTAATCTGTTTCCTGTTTCACATTACATTTATATTTTGTCCCCATTTTCGGTTTGCAAATTGAGTCATGAAAGAGCTGGGACTGGCACGTTTGTAAGACCTATACATCAATTGTTTATAACTTATAGTATAATTTTACTGCCCAATACAACAGTGGGATGTTCAGTACAAACCATTAAGCCAAAACCAAGGACGTGAAGCTGTTCTTCTTCAGCATTGTTAACAGATTCAGTGGATCCTCTTCTTCTACCCTCCAAGTTGGCAAATTTTTAGAGAGAATAAGCACACAGAGAAGAAAGTGGGCATTTAGGGAAAGTGGCCTTGAGGATACAGAACACAGAGAAGCAATTTGCCCTCCCAAATCGGTCACTATGCAGTATGCCACTTTTTTTAATACACTTTACATCCAATCATTGTCCTCCCCTCCTACAGTGTCTCCCCCATCCCCTTCTCCTCCGAGAGATTGGAACTCCTCCCTGCTGTATTCCCCTCATCCTAACACATCTAGTCTCTGCAGGGTTAGGGATTTCTTCTCCTACTGTGGCCAGAAAAGACAGCCAAGTTAAAGGAACTGATTCCACAGATAGGCAACAGCTTTAGGGATAGATAGTCCCTGCTCTAGTTGTGAAGAGCGGCCTCAAAGAGCTTGACTGTCTTGAGTAAAATAAAAGCTATCTTCCAAATTAACATCTGCTCCCAGAGACTCCACGCTGATCCATTTCTTCCATAAACATATGGCTTCCTGGTTTTTTTTTATACTGTGATTTTCTACACACCTTAAACGAGGATTGAGAGGAAATGATACTGCCTTTTAAAATAAAATGGTTAACATGTAAAAAAAAAAGTGCACAGTGTGATTTAACAAGGAGTGAGGAAGAAATGAAGCAAAGGAGAATAGGAAAGGCTACAATTGACCCATGTCTGTTTTCTGCATGGAACTGAATGGTGGAACATATTCTAGTCAACTATATACACCCATCATTCTGAAGGCCATGTTTCATCCTACCCATAAGTTGCCATTGATTTGGGTATATGTTATAGTTGATCATAATGAGAATGAGTGTGGCAACACAGGCACAGCTCATTGTCCTCATTCTAGTAAAAGACTTTTGTCCTGTGTGGTTCTGATGCCAACTGGGCACAAGCTATAATCATCTGAGAGGACAGAACCTCAATAGAGAAAATTGAGGTGAGCTGTAGGCAAGCCTATATGGGCAATTTCTTAATTCCTGATGAACGTGGAAGGACCTAGCCTGTTGTGGGTAGTGCTATCCCTGGCCTGCTGGTCTTAATTGCTATAAGAAAGCCAACTGAGCAAGACAGGAAGGCACATAGGAGCAGGCCAGTAAGCAGCAATCCTCCGTGGCATTAATATCAGCTCCTGCATCTAGATTCTTGCCCGGTTTGAGTTACTGCCCTAATTGCATTTGATGATGAGTTGTTATACGGAAATGTGAGTGAAATAAGCCATTTCTTCTACAAGTTGCTTTTTGTTCTGGTGTTCATCACGGCCATAGAAACTCGACTTAAGACAGCTTTTTATGACTATTTTTGAGGCACAATTCCCTTCTTAAGTACACAAAATGTCACTATCTTACACACTCATACAGTGTCACCCTTACACACACTCTTTCTCATGATCTCACACGTGCTCACAAGCTCACATATACATATACACTGATATAGTCTCTCACACATACACATACACTTGCATATGACTACTTTTAAACCCTAAAATTTAGGGAATAGAGTAGGTGTATTACCTGTAAATGATCTCTCTCTCTCTCTCCACTCTTTCTTCTTCCCTCCCTCCTCCTCCTGCTCCGTTCTCCCTCCCCCCTCTCTCTCATGTGTGTGGATGCATGTGTGATATACACTAAAAAAATCCATCTCTCAATTTCTCTACTTTCAATTCCTTATAAGCTCCAATTAAGGATCTACTGTGTATTAGGCTCTATATTGACGTTTTACAGATATAATCCCCTCTAATCTTTATATGAATCTTGTACACATAACTAGTATTTTTCTATTTTATAGTTACTAGGAGCTTGGGGCTACTTTTGATCATAGACAAGGTCATACATCTGGACTGGTAGAGTTAAAATATGAACCTGCACAATATGACCCCAGCAAGTCACCATTATTGCTTTAAAACTTTGCCATATTTTATAGGCAAAGGAGCATAGCTGAATTTAATATTGAGACTCGATTCATACTCCTAAAAGATTTAGGGTCTGTGAGTGGTGTTTAAAATTCCAGCAACATCATCTGTTAACTACATGAACCCAAGGGGAGTTCTTCAGTCTTTCAACATTCCAGCTTCCTCTCCTTTCAAGAGTGACGCTGTGAGCTTTTAAATGAAGCAACTTTGTCTAGAAGTGCTTCACCCAGTGTACAATGTATGCTCTTTAATTCCTGTTACCTGTAGCCATTTGTGCCATACCTATCCTCTCCTTCTCACCAGGGAGGAGAAAGGTGAGTTTCATTGCAATGAGTCTAGGTAAAATAGCGAGTCCTAATTTGAAAATATTGTAATTTCTGCTGAGGCAGGGGCACTGGACGCATGAAAGAACATCATGGAAGTGAAACAAGTCCACACTTGAAATGACTCAGGGCTTTTAAGCATTGCATAGCGTAAGGAATAAGAGGGAATTCTATGGGAGACCAATTCTGGGCATAGAGTCGGCATCCAACAAATAGGCTCTAGGGTTGCTATGATCACTTCTCAGAAATGTTATGGTGGACCTAAGTGAATCAAGGGATGTTTTTGGTAGGTGCTTCTAGTTATTTCAATAGGATGAGTTGCTAGCTTTATTGCTTAGAGTGAAATAATTAAAGAAGTGTGATCATGACTCCATCTTTGATTGTCAGTCTTGCCAAAAAAGTATTCCCTTTGCATCAGTAAGTTGGTCCATTTAATGGCCTCTGAAGTATGACTATCCTCCTCTGCACAGCTTACTGTTTAACTGTTATTATTTCTCTTTGCCCAGTCGTCAGAGCAGACCTTTAGCAGATTTCTGCAGTTGCCCTGCAATGCGTTTCTGTAGCCCTACTCAGGATGTAACCCTCCAGTGTTTTTTTAACTATTACTCCTGACAAGTGTGAGTGTTTCCCCATAGCGCTTCTTCTGTACCTCCTGATTCATGTTACATGAATGAGACTATGCTCCTACTACTACTGGCTACTACTGGTTGGGATTGCAGGAAAAGGGTGTGAAGTGTGTCATGTCTTGAAAGGCCATTGCATTCTTTCAAAAGATGTAACTGCCACAATTGACTAGATTACCTGCTGGGAAAATTAATTAACTATCTAATTAATTATAAACAACTTTGTCTTTATATTGAGCATTAGAGTTATGTCAATGTACAGATGACTCTACAGTTGGTGCCAAGTTACCACTTGGCTGAGCTTCATTTTTTAAATTAATTAATTAGTTAATTAATTAATTAACAATAGCCGGGCGGTGGTGGCCCACGCCTTTAATCCCAGCACTTGGGAGGCAGAGGCAGGCGGATTTCTGAGTTTGAGGCCAGCGTGGTCTACAGAGTGAGTTCCAGGACAGCCAGGACTATACAGAGAAACCCTGTCTCGAAAAAAAAACCAAAAAAAAAAAAAATTAATTAACAAACATCCAGAAACCCTCTTCCTTTTCCTCCCAGTCCCTCCCTCTCATCTCCTCCTCCAGTGCCCACTCCCTTTCTCCTCAAACAAGAGAAGACCTTCCATAGATATCAACCCTAATTTGGCATATCAAATTGTAGTAGGACTGGGTGCATCTTCATCTGTTGAGGCTACAAGGCTGTACAGTTAGGGCAAAGGGACCCAAAATCAGGCGACAGAGTCAGAGACAGCCTCTTGAGCCTCATTTTAGAACTGATCTGTAAGGCCCTGCTCACCCAAGCCATGCAGCTGAGTGTGCATCCAGTCTTTTCTTCCTTTAATTTTCAACCTACACACTTCAGCTTGTGAGTTGCTCATGGCTGATTGATTATGGCAATAATGTATTATAGTGGTGCCACAAATTGAAGACTTATTTTGGGGTGCCATCTTCCTCAAGAATGTTAATGTGTTGCTGTGTATTTAATGATTTGTTTTTTCTTTCCTGGTAAGAAACACTCAGCATGCTAGTGAATTCTTATTCAAAGATTATGCTTTACTTAGCAGAGTTTTACTAAGCCTTGCTGATGAATTTTACTAATTCTTGAGTTTCAGTAACTTTTGCAACAAATTCTGATTTGGCAAATTGAATTTGAAAACTGCAGTAAACATGTTTCCCTCAGAGGTAAGAAGTCAGTTTCTGTGAACCCCAACAAATATTTCTTCCTTTTCAAAATAATGCTGTTTTGTTTTGTTTTTTTCTTAATGGGTTGAGCACCCGACCTCTGTATTATCCAGAATTAAGCATTAGAACTACTCTTCCCAGAATTATTTTCAGTGACTGTCACCACCCTGTTTGTAACCCCAATCCCATATGTTGGTTACTTTCAGAGGAAGGTTCCAATTCAAATAAAACACAACAGTCACTTGAAATGTGGGTCAGCCTGTGTTTAGTATAAGCCTTGTGGATGCTAATACTCTACTCCTTTTCCATTGTAAAACTCATGGAAGGTACCTGTCTCTGTTTGGAATGTTGACCTTTTGGGGGATAAAGGAGGTGAACTCCTGATTTCTTCAGCTAATCTCCCTGGGTTTAGGTGACAGCAAATGGAGAACTATTAGGAATCCTGACAAAGAGAAACATTCATGTGCAGTAGAGCCCAGCTAAAGATCAACTATTAAAAATAAAACAAAACAAAATTTAAGCTGTCCAAAATCATCACCATTTCCTACTTTAAGTCAAAGAAATCATTGTGTTCGGTTTAAGCCTCATGTGCAGTTCATTCCACTGACCCTTCCTTAATTTTGGCTGAAGGATATTTTGAATGACTTGGTATGTGTGGGAGTCATGTGAGGCCAAGTTCTGGTTAGGCTCAAAAGAGATGAAACAGTAACGAAATGCTTGAGGAATTCAAGTGGAAAAAAGCCTTAAAGAAAAGTGCGTTATTTTAGACCTGTTTAATATAACCCACCCAATCATGTCAGAGAGATGCACAAAGATATATTCACAACCTTCTGAGGAAAATCTGTTTTTAAAAATTAAAGCCTTGAGCCAGACTTCAAAATACACAGAGAACTCCTTTATATTTGTTTGCAAACTAGTACTTAAGTCCAATGGAATGGCAGCCATTGATTCTCACCTATGAGCAAAAGACCAGAGGATTGTGAAGAGCTCACAGTGTGGTCAGGAAGGCCTAGCCTAGGGGATGCCAACTGGTGGTACAGCAATTTGGTTCCTATAGTCATAGAATGTGACCCAAAAATCAGAGTAGGGTATGCTTTCTCCTAGGAATCCCAGTTTTAATCGCCCATTGCTATCATAGCACATTGAAGGTGTGACATTCCAGAGGCTGGTCTTGGGAGTCAGAACATTTCAGTAGTGTAGTATGATGGACACACAACACACACACACATACACACATACACACGCACACAAAACCCAAAGACACAAAACAAAAACAAACTATGAGCTTTGAAACAATGTCATGAATGTATCCTCTTTCCTTTCTCCATTTTCTCACTGGCTTCTTCCCTCTTAGCTGTTCCGTATGGAACAGTGAAGGCTCGATCATGGCTCCAGCCTTTAAGCCCCATGAGCATGTATCTTCTGCTTGTCTTCGAATATATTTGCTCCTTGCCTGATACTAAACACCACCGGGTCCACAATTAACACTTATTGACTAACTATAGATGCATTTTAAATACGACATTAGAGTAAAATGTCTCCAACAATATCAAGTTGTATTAAACCTCTAGTGAAAGATGTATAACATCCACTTGAGAAACCCTTTAGTCAGTGGGATGAAGTAGAAATCAAGTGTCATTTCAGATGAAGTATAAAGTGAAGACATGGAGATCAAAGGCTATTTATTCACTATGTTTATGAACGTCTCATTAAGCATATGAGAAGCATGGCTGATTTCACCAAGACCAGGAAACTTAGAGTTAAAGAACATATAAAAAAATACAAAAAATCAACAACAAAACAAACAAAACAAACAGAAAACCCCCGCTCTTCTTTGTTTGGCTTTAAGGCCAATTTATGTTTTGTCAAGACTATATTTTGACAAAATTCAGACAATATTTCTTAACCTGGAAGACACTAGATACTGCTACCTCCCCTCCCCCTAAAATATGTATATATGGCACATAAGGAGGTTAGAAGATCCAGGCTATGGACATCCATTAAACAAGAGAAATTAACTAACCAGAGGAAGAAGTGAACCAAGTAAGAATCAGATGGTGGATGCTATTTGAAAGTTACTTAAAAGCTAATTTGCTTACACATATGAGACAGCCTCAGATAAACCAAAGAAAACTGTTCTATGAGAAATCAATGGATGGATATTAATAAAATAGGATCTCCTGTCCAACACTAGAACATGGGAAAGATATAACCTCTCTTTTTGGGGTCTCCCAAAGACTCCCCTAGTTTCAATGCACTCTCCTCTTTAAATTCTTTCCTCTATGAAAAATATAAACTGTTCTTCAAGGCGCTTCCATTTTACTGAACTCTGAGGATTTTGTGAGTTGAATGTTCCCACCAATCTCCACAGCAATCAATGACCAACAAATGAGTCACCATGTAGCAGGATCAAACAGGCCTATTCATAAAGATGGCCCTCCTGTGTGAGCTGTCAGTGACTTCAGCCAGAAGCCATGCCTTATTTGTGAACACTGCCCTGGGTTCCTATTGCTTTGAAGTTAATCAACCTCTCGCGCTCTTCCAGCCTCATGATTAGATAGTACTGCTGGGCCAGAAGGTGTTGCTGTAAAGCTGTTCAATAATTCTCAGTCTAGTGACCATGACAGATTTTATTTGCTCTTTAATATAAATATTGAAAGTATAAACATATATTTTTACTTTCTGAATATGGTAATAATTTTAAATTCAAAATTTTTCCCAATGTTATTGTATTTTTAATGGAAACACAAAATAAGACATTTTTGGTAATATGATTTCTATTCAACTTACCATAGGCTCTTTTTGCCATTTTAAAAAGAAAGACTAGATCTCAAATATTTTGCAGTATATTAAGTGATGATAGAATTTCAGTTATCCAAATCAGATGTTTTCTTGGGAGCAAAGCTGCTAAAGAAATTAGATAATAAAGATGAATCCACGAGAGAACATTAAATATGTTTAAATAGATGACTATAGAATATGAGTAAACTTTTACAGAGTAAATTTCATAAAGTAATATCCAGTAATCAAGTTGTTTTGACATGACATGGATACGATAAATGTACTGTTTCATTTGCAAGAAAAAAGCAAGTTAGTGACTAATATGCTACTTAAGTTGACAAGAATAATGTAAAATCTACTTTACTCATTCATCAGAGATAAGACCTTATAATAAGATTCAGACATATTTTGTCTTCCAGTTAAAGAGTGGGTAACAGAAAGAAAGGTTGTAAGCAAGAGTGGGTGCATCCATTGCCTCAGTCTAGGGCTTGGTAAGCAATGACCATTCTTCATAAATGCTAGCAGAGAATCAAGGCTTACCTGTCTATACATCCAGCAACATTAACCCCTTGGCCACTAGGCATGTTACATTTTCTAGATCTTTGTTTTAAAATGTGGGATTGCTGAGATTGAATCCTGTGGCAACATTCCTTGGAAGAAGCTTGCCTATCTGAGGCAGAAGCTGTTGGATTTCAAAGCACAAAGAGACTTTTCTATCACCCTTTATGGTTGCTAGCATTGATTGACAACTGTCTAATATCTATTGCCCAAGACATGAATTTCTGACATTTGTAAGTGAGTCCCAGACTGAATAAAAACAGAGGAAATATATTGAAGACTAGCATTCTTGTCCTTGTATTTCTTAATTGTGGTCACAATATGGCCCGCAAGCAGCCCCATGCCTGCTGTTCATCGAAGATTGCCTGTACTCAAACTCTGAGCCAAAACAGGCTCCTCCTCTTTTAAGATGCTGTGATAGTTGATTTCATTTGTCAGGCTGATGGGATCTAGAATCACTGTGAAGGGAATCTCAATGATGAGTTATCTAGATTAGATTTATTCATATCTGTGAGGAGCTTCTTAATTACTTTAACTGGGGTTAGAAGACCTGCCTACTACGGGTGGTATTATTCCTTAGGCAAGGGAATTCTGAACTGAACTGTAGATGAAGCAAACTGCATGCATACATTCATTGCTTTCTTGACTAGTCCTGCAGCCTTGACGAACTATATCTTGAACTGTGAGCCAAAGGTTTCAGTTATTTTGACGAGCACATTTTATCACAGCTGCAGGAAATGGTACTATGACCATTGCTTCTGTCCATTATGTTGTGGACAGCATTGAAGAAAATAACCTAATATACTAGAAATTTTAGGTTAGAAATAATTTAGGAACTTTCTGGGATAAACATCTAATTCTAGTTTTCAGATATTTCCAAGAAACTCTTCAAATTGCATGTATATTTTCATTCTTTAGAAGGTAAACCTTGTTTAACAATGGTTTCCTATAGAAGACAGTTGATGGAAGGAAGGCTGATGAACTTATTGTCATAAAGCTAACTTAGAGCTAATTCACTAGAAAAATAATGCCCCTCTTCAAATAAATACATCAATATATTTTAAAGAATTTCTCGACTCTTGGAACTTTCAGAATCTATTAACTTTGCAAAAGTCTTTCCTTTGCACTCATGTGTAATGTGGGCAGAATGTTCTGTACCCTGAGTGTTTCCTGTACTTGGGAGGGCCTGCTGATTTCAGCATCTTCCTCACATCCATGCCCACACCCAAATAAGACTCCTTTTTAATCTGTTCCAGCTTTCAGGAAACTCATCAGGGCTATCTGATTGTGCTAGGTATAACATTTTGTGTTGTTTTTCTAGAGAAATACATTCTCACCCTCTTAGAGAATTTGACTTACTGGAGCATGGTTTTGTTGATTAATATCATGTTCCTTATGGAGGTGACTTTCTTAACCATAGGAATTCTATTAGTCACCACAGGAGATCAAGAGGTTGAATGTGTATTCACAGCATAGCACCCATCCTCAGAAGAGTTGGGAGATAGCAAACAAAGCACCCTCCGTAAGTAGTGGGGATTGAATCTTAACAACTGGCAAGGTAGACAAAAGACGATGCTAGAGCAAGGTTGATTAGTGACATACTTAAAGGCCATACAGTAAACAGTGGAACCTAGACAAAAATACTAGTTTAGTCTTAATTAAATCAATATATTTTTCACTGCAATACATTCAGTAGGCATAAAGAGTATATTACATAGGAAATATGACATTTGTACCCACATTTTGTAGTTCATTTACATATTATTTTCTTTTTTGTTGCTACAGGGGATTTTAAGGCAGCATCTCATTAAGTAACTCAGGCTGGCCTCAAACTCATGGAAGTCTTTCTGTTTCATCCTCCTGAGTGCTAGGCTTATAGGCATGAGCCACCAGCCATAGTGAGATTGATCTCTTTAAATTTCCTTCTTTTAAAATCAGGAAATAATTAGAAGACCCACATACTGAGAATAAAAGAATGAGTTTTAGATTTTAGGAATACCAAACTGAAGTTGTAACATATGCTCCCATGCAAACTTCCCATTAGAACTTTGCTCAATGCAGTTTGACTGTGTAGTAACTTAAGTTCTCATAGATGAGGTGTATGCCAAAGGTAGGGCAGCATATAGATGGTCACGTCCATTCTGAAAGTCTTTTCCTGCAGCTGCATATAGACTTTCCGTCACTCTCCAGTACATTCCCAATGCTGGGGCTATGTACTGAGTAGTCTAGTAAAGACATTACACAATGTCTAGTACAGAAGTGATACCTCACCTAATGCTTTTTCTATAGGGAGATGGGAATCATGACCAACTGATCACATTGAGGACAATGGAAGACATACTGCTTCTGTGCAAAGTGGGCAAGTGTGTGTGTATGTGTGTGTGTTCCAATAAAACTTGCTAATCTTTTATTTCTTTTTATGTATGTGAGTATACTGTTTCTATACATGTGTATGAGTATGCATTTGCCATGGTGCATGCCAGCAGAAGTTGGAGGCCATTTTGAGGTCAGGCCAGTTCTACCTTGTTTGAAGAAGATGACTTATTCTTCATCACTAAGTACACCAGGGTAGTTGTCCTGTGTGCCTGGGAGGACACTCAGATCTCCATCTCCCATCCCATCATAGGCATACTGAGATGGCAGCTATGTTATACTACATCTGCTTTTATTTTGATTCTTGGGACCCGAATTCTGTCTTTATGCTGGTGTGATATTCCTTTACCCACTGAACCATTTCCTCAAACCTGGGAATTGATAATTTTTTAAGCAATCATGATAATATATTAACATATATCTCAATATAAATATGTCAATGTGTTATAATACTAATATTTGTGTAGGTGTTCTCATAAATGTTATGCAGTGGCATCAAGTTTTAATCCTGAGTTTATCTTCTCCATAGTTGGTGCTACTCCACATTCTGCATTATTGACTTGCCCATCTTTCCGATGATGGTCATTAAAGTTGGGAAAATAATGCATAGTTTAAGATACTCTGTTTTTTAGCTACTCATGCTCAAGCATTCCTCATGAAGTTGACATTTCTGATTGTTTAATGCTTATTTTTGAGCTTCTTGTCTCTAGATTTATTTAACCTTTAATTTAGGTATAAAGGGACCCATGGTCGTAGACCACTAGAGATGAAAGGTATTACCTGTATTTACATTGACCACATGAATAAAGTTGTGCAGGGCCTTTGAGATGTTTTAAGTGATTTTAAGAACATCCATTTTCTGTGCCAATAGCATATTAAAACAAGCCCCAGGAAAGCAGAGCTCCGGAGAGAAGGTTGATTTGCCTTCCCTTCATTCCACTTGGTTTTTAGTTGTCAAAATTAGAGTCTTTTGTAAATGCACATGAATGCAGATTCGGTCTGTTCAGCTGCACCTTTTCCTTCATATCCCTTTTAAAGGAAAGAAAGCACAAGCAAGAAAATGAAAACAATTGGCAGCTGGGGATTCCAGTACCTAGGTGTATAAAATATTCATGAGCCAGCTTATGCAGGCACCTTCCCTAGATTTCTGTTGCCACAGTGAGTTTGTGACAGGAGAAGTCTTCTACCATTTTGTAGCTATGTCACCTCACCTGGTGCAGATTTCCTATAACTTCGGGAGTAATTTGGTGGTTCAGTAACTGAATATGAGGACTATGTGCTGATGGGTTTGAAGTGTTCTAATTTTGTGCTTAGACATAAGCAGGTGAGTATTTTTATTTTTCTCTTGGTGCTCTGCAATTACTGTGTATATTTGTACCTTAATCTTCTTGTATACAAATGGACTGAATCATATGCCTCACTTTACAGAGGTGTCCTTAAATTACATACTATAAAAGCCTATCGACATGTCTCAATCAAGTATACCTGATAGTATTATTTCCATAATAGTTGCCTAGTCTCTGAGTTTTTTCAACATGTATCTGATGTATTTGATCCAACCCATCTTACTTGCCACCTCCTCTATCCTGGCTTTAGGATCTTATTAATATTATTCTTGATCGATAGCCTGAATTTTGTAACTAGTCATGTAGCCATCAGTACTCTCATAGTATATGACTATAAATATATCATGTAAACTATTTTAATGGAGGTAATTTAATATAGGAATTGCCTAAACAGATTTAGATATGCAGAGAAAAGGGCATTGTGGATGAAAACTGAACTAATATGTTCAGAAACATCCCCACATTCAGGAATTCAAAGGAAGGGTGAAATTTATAACTCAGATGCTCAGAGGAAGGATAAACAGCTATAGAACTTAGAGGTTTGAAGAGAGGGTACAATCTGGCTTCTGTAGGTATCTGTGACCTCTGGGGAAGGAACATAGCTCCTGGTGCTGAAGGTCTGAGAAAACCAATTCTGAGCAACTATCTACACAAGCAGAACCATTGGAGCTGTTTAGTTAAAGTTTTGAAGAGTGGGTAAGAATAAGCAGGCAGGAAGAAATATGTGACATGGTCCAAGGCAAACATAAGCTATCACCTGAGATATATTGAAGGAAGAAGGTGTGTTCTGACTGTAGGATTCAGAAGTTTCAAAGATGGATAAGATTTGATATTTAAACTTGTAGTTTCTTACCGTTCCCTTCACATGACTTTTCATTGTCTATGAAATATAAATATTTCCTACACATATTCTATGTTTCTATTTTTCTATTTGTATTTTTCTCATGCCAATCATTTAGACTCCTTGCCAGACCTAGGAGTGCTTCCTGTGTATGGTTTGATCTAATGCTAAAGATGCAAGTGGGAGATGACAGGAGATTCCCACCTCTTAGAAACTTCAGGGAAGTGGGTAGTGAGATAAAGGATGAGGAACTGTGGGAGAGGAAGTGGGGTGGAGGGCAATGGCTGGAATGTAAATAAATAAAATATTTTTTTAAACAATGTCAATCAGGAGAATATAAACTATTAGTGATGGTTAGTGCAGGGAACAAACATACTATGATAACAAGGTGATCAAATTTAGGGGGTTTGGGGGGAGAATGGGGAGTTTGGTTTTCCTGAGGAATGATGTGGAAGTGTTACAAATGGGTGAAGGGAGGGACTTATCTTGCCCATGCAGAATAAGTGAGAAGTCAATATGAGTTCTTGGCAGCAGGTTATATTCATAAGAACCATACATACATGTAGGATGGTCAGTCTCCGATTGTACCTTCTTCAAAAAACCTGTCTTAGCCAACACATCTAGAGAGACCTGATCTGTTTTCTCGTCTCTTGGGCAGTCTTTGTGTTCCTGACATACACTGATGTGGCTTGGGATCAACCCTGTAAAATGGTAGTTTCCTGACCTTCTTGCAAGTCTCTCGAAGCCAGGATTTGTCTCCTACCCATCCTTGTAACCTTTGTAGTAATGTGTTTCAAACAACTGCTTGCCAAACGAGACAGCAGTCTTTTGTGAGACAACTTCTCTTCAATGATTTGTTCTCTTATTTTATTTGGTATCTTGTATGATGCTTTGAGTTGCCTTACGAAGATATTGGTGGTTTCTTGATGTACATATAGCATGGGAGGAGATACAGATTAGTCCACTTGGGATTTGGGGGCCCGTATTCCAGCTCACAGTGAAGGGCTTCTTCTTTCAAAGTGTTCAGAAGTGTGCAGCTGAACTGATGCTCAACCAGCTTTACTGTACCATTTAATTCTGCCTCTAGTTTGCCCTGTATAGTGTTGCACTAAGAATAAGTGTTGACAGCACCAACTCTTGGACTCTTCAGAGTTGACCTGGAAGGTTAAGCACTGTACAGAGAGGACGGGTTGGGTAAATACCACACCCATTAGTCTTCCTCCTGATCTATGACCTAAATCTGTTTGCAAAAGCATGAATGACCCCACTTCCTGTTATGGGGACCGAGCTGCATGCTCTTTCTCATGATTTAGCTGTTCACCAGGGACTAAGATGAAATCTGAAAATAATTATGGAATGAAAATTATGAAACTCTTCTGGGAGTACTTTACAGTAGTCTTGGAATTAACAGTTATGGAAAGACTATGCCTGCTAAGACAAATCGCACTGGAAAGAGGCAGCAGCCCACTTACTGCCAACATGACCTAGGAGTTCTAGTGTATGGAAATGATCATTTTATGTAGACTATAAATATGATTAATGTACGCCCTGATATGATGCATTAAATTTTATGCCAAATGAGGGAGCAGTTGCATGAGCAAAGATAATAGAAACAGCTGGCTATACACTTGTCTGAACAACCATATTAAATCCATAACTTGTAGAGAAATATGCAAACAAAGAGATCTGGGCTAAGTTGAGATGGATATGTGAATTTAAATGTGGGAATATATGTTTTTATTTATAAGCCTATATCTGGTGAATTAGCTTTTACTAGTAGGTTAATTCCTCTACCACAACCCCCAATAATGGACTCACAATTTTATTCCTACTGTAAAACATCCTCTTTGTTGGAACATGTTGCCAAGTTCTACAGTATAGAAGTAATCTGAAGGCCGTATGGTGAAGAGAAATTGATGGGCGATATTATCTAACAGCATTCCTTTAGCAGTTGGTAATCACAAAGTTTCACTATCTCAGTTCATTTTTGTCATGATTTTGTGACATGACTGATATCATTATTTCATATTAATAAAGATATTTAGATGCAAACATATTTTCTAACAGATTACATTGGGTGAAAGAGGTGTGTGTGTGCACGCATATGAGTGTGTGTGTATATGCATCTGGGTATGAGTGTGAGTGTGTGCTGTGTGTGTGTGCTGTGTGTATGCACTGTGTGCATGTATGTGTGTGTGTGTGTTGATTGTGGAATCTATAGTAATATAATAATATATTATATGGTAATATAGTAATGTGGAACACTCTTGCACATAATTGATAACCTAGATTAAATGCTAATCTGTGGTTCTTTGGGCAAAGTTTCCACCTAAATGGTATTTGTAGAAAGAGAAAACTGCTTCAGGCCCTGTAGCCAATAAACTCCCTTGTGGCGACTCCTCATTTCAGGACCCTAGTCTCTTTGTGAATGAACAACAACTTTCCACACTCTTCTGCTGCTGCTGCTGTTGCTGCTTCTCTCTCCTTACCCTGTCCAAGTTCATTTTATTTTTGCAGCTGAATCTCATTTAAGAAGGTAAAGACCAACTTTCTTTGGGTCACAAAGACAGGCCTCCTTTTAATTCCTATTTGTAGACTGGCTTCCAAGGGACATGTACCCAGAACAAACAGCATAGACTCTCAACTCAAGACAGGGGCATCATCATCCTCCCTGTGGTTTAAAGCCTGGGATGGAACAGAGGAAATAAACACTTCTTGGCTATGACTCAGATGTCTGTATTCCATCCTCAAAATAAGTGGTAAGGGTTGGAGAAAGATGTGAGAGGTGTTTTAGTTTTGCCTGACCCACAGCAGAGTGGTCGCCTCCCCCTTCCCCCCCACTCTTGCTCCTTTTGCAGATTATAAAAACACTGACCTTGAAACTCTAAGGATATTTTGCAGGGTCCCTAAGCAAAGTCATGGTGGAGCCAGGACTCTAGCCCAGGTTGTGATAGCTTCTGGGCCTCTCTTGGGTCTTCTTAAACCTTCCTTCAAGTACTCAGGGAGTATTGGGGCCCCTTTCCATCTGATAGGATAATCTCTTCAGACTCTTCTCTTCAGCTGACCATCAAAACGATCAAATTGCCAAGGGGTGGGAGTGGAGGAGCAAAAAGAAAAGGAAAGCTTATTAATTGTGCTAATGTATGTGAGCAGTTTGTAAATTATAAGATCTTACAGTAACTTTCTATATTGGTAACAGTTACAATGTGCTCATTTACATGAGCCACTTATCATTCACACCTAATTACCAAGCAGTACAATAACAATTATGTGGTTGATTACATGCACGCCGGATCAACTGTGTGAATAATACTAAGCCCTCTTCCCTCGGTTGCCATCTTCACAGTCAGGGGAGTTCTGTCTCACATTGACAAATGGAAAATAACAGGGAGCCTTCATTTCAAGGAGGAACAACAAGTTATGGAAGCGAAGGTGGCTTGTGTTTCTGCGTTGGTCCTGAGCTTCTCTTACAGGGAAGGAAGGTGTAGATTTCCCGGGTCTTACAAGCTTAGTGTCTGAACTGGAGTTGCCTATGAGTCTTGAGGGGAGAGTGGCCAGCATGGCGCATCAGTTTCTGCACTTGACATTATTTGTCCCCAGTGGTTCTCACGTCTATGGATTTGGTTGGTTTCTACTCATGCCAGTTTTCTCAAAAGCAACTGTAGTTATTAAAAGCATGAACTGAGCAAACATGAACTTGGCTGAGCTGGGTTCTTAAGTCACACTGCTGTATAACACTGACTTTGTTTGGTAAGATTCTGCGTCCTGCTGTTTGAAATAAATTGGGATAAAAAGAGCATCTAGCATTTTCTATTCTGATATGTGCTTTTAAAGCAATATCCAAGTAAACAACAGTTTTGCTTTGGGAGACAGGGTCCAGCTATGTAATCCAGACTGGCCCTAACCTTGTAACCCCCTTACCTCAGCTTCTTAAGGGCTGTTATTACAAGTGTGCACTACTATATCCAACCAAGTGAAGAGTTTGAATTGAAGAAAATAATTCACATAAGTTTATAAAAAAGAAACAACCCTGATTTGTGAGCAAGTTACACTTTCTATGTATGTTTAAGTTGTCTGTGTGGAACTTTGATTTTGGAATTTGTTTGCTTGCTTTTGCTTTACTTGTGTAAGAATGTGGCAGCCAGGGGTTGTTACTGGATGTCTTCCTTTATTACACCACCCGGATCTTTGAGACAGAGGCTTTCACTAAACCCAGGTCTCACTGGTTGCCTAGGACTAGTGATCCTCCTGGGAGTCTCGTCTGACTTCCCAGCACTGGGATTCTAGGCATATATACCATGCCACACCCATTTTTTCCCCCACAGGACATCTGGGGATCGAAACTCAGGTCCTCATACTTACAAAATGGGAAGGAACTTTCCATGCTGAGGCGTCTCTTCAGCCCTATAACTGTAACTATTTGAATTTTATAAAGGGTTTTATGACAGATGACAGATTACTTAGAAGCAGGACAAATAAGCAAATGTAACAGATATATTTGCTTTACTAAAAGCAGGCATGCATTAAGCAAATTCATTTCAAAGGTGAAGAATGAATAAAATACTTTAAGAAAATGAATATATGACCCATGCATCTTCAAGGCAGGGTGTCTTGATCACTAGTGTGCAGCTTGATTGCAGGCAAGATCCATTTATTGAGCTTTTGACTGTATTTTCAGCTCAGCCTAGATACTGACATTTCATTTAACCCTTACAGTCATTCTGTGAAGAAATACAGCTTGGACTACATAAGTAATTGCCTGAGGTCACACCCACAGTACATAGAAAAGATGACATCCACGCTGTGAAACAATTTCCACATTATTTCTATTGCCCTAGAAGTGGAACATAAACATAGGATGTTAGACGGGATTGGGTATCAGAGCAGGGACATGCAGAAACCCAAGAGAAAGCCTCACAATTAGATAAAGAAGAGCTTTTCACTCAAGGGGAGCGGTGATGAAATTTCCTTTAAAGATGAGTTTGTCCTGTTGGATAACTCATTTGTCTTCATCCTGATCAGCATCTCCGGGGTTTTGCAACCCATTCATATCACACTTAATTTGATTTCTCCCTGAAATCTGCTGTAATTGAGTTTTTCTTCCATGTCATGGATGGAAGGGGCCAGTAACATGACAACTGATGACAGTATTAACAGGTAGCATTCAAAAAGCCTTTACAAACTGCCACAGAGGAGAGGGAGCTGAAATAGCCTATGTTATAATGAACTTTTTGGGTTATCTTATTTAAAATGCAGAAGGTCCAAAGCACACAAGGGGGTTTATTTGTTCAAAGGCTCCAAGGATAAAATGAGTGTCAGGAGTCTGAGGTGTAGTGGCAATTTTGGAACTTTGGTTTCTTTTTAAAAACACAGAAACATAATAAGAATATGTTTTGGTTTTA
>JADRCC010562139.1:0-26136 GCA_019843855.1 Hylomyscus alleni
AAAAAAAAAAAAAAAAGATTTCATGTGTTTGTAGCAGTTTGGGTAAGGAATGTCCTCCACAGGCTTCCGTATTCATATACTTGACTCCAGTTGTTATCAGTGTTAGAGGATGCTATGAAACCTTTAGAGGTGGAAGCTTGCTGGAAGTACACCACTGGGGAAGATTTTGAGTATAGAACCTTGCCTTAGTTCTAAATTACTCCTGATTCCTGCTCTGGCTACCTGCTGCCATGCCTTCCTCATCATTATGTATACTAAACTAATCCATCTATAAGTAATTTTTGGTCTTGGTATCTTATCACAGTAGCAAGTAACTAATACGCTATTCTTTATTTGCTTTTCAGATCAGAGAGTTATTAATATAAAAACGGATTTCCTAAGCCTTATACTCTGTGCTGGGAAATCAAAGGAAGGAGCTGCAGATATAAGTTTACAGTTGAGTTATCAAGCATTCATCATATGCTCACTGTATAGAGCAGAGATACTTATCAACTAATCACACAAAGTCACAAATGAAAGCTGTGGCAAATGCCAGGAAGACAGGAGGTGGTCTATGGAGACCTGGGTGGCCTAGAACTGGGACAATTCTCCCGATGAAGAGAGTAGTTAAGGATGAAGGATGAATCTGCAAGGATACAGGCTGAAAAGAACCACGTATGCTCATGAGAATGGAAAGAGATCAGGGTGGTTTGAGCATGGACTGAAGTTCAAAGCTCCTGTAGCTTGGAAAGAGAGAGAAGCAAGAGAGCTTTGCCCATCACCCCAAGGATTATGCCTTTGTCCTAAGATTAAAGGAATATCATGAGGGTTTTTAGGGAGCAAATGTTACTATCATTGATTTGCACACTTAAATTACTTGGACTGCAGAATAGAAACATAAATGCCCTCTGAACTACTGAGGAAGTGGAAACAGGATGAGACTCTCAAGCAGGTAGATTTGCCAGCAGATGAAAGCATGCTGTGTGTTCAGGATGACTTCTAACACCCCAGCATGCCTGAATCTCCCTCTTCAGTTTACAGCTGCTTCCTCTAGCAGGCTTTCTCTTCCATGATTTCTTTGAGCAGCCAGCTGATGGTAAGTTGATGTGGTAGTTTCCTTAGTTATTAGAGACATGTGAATTGGATACCTCTCAGCTACACACCTTGTCCTATGGCCCACTGAAACTTCCCATGTCAATCGGATGTTAGAGAATACGCACAGTGCAGACTACTAAAGCCAGACAGGCCTCAATGGATGGAACACTGACCTGCTGTGAACCTTCACAAAAAGAAGACTAGGACCCCTACCACGCATTCCACCATTGTGCTTCTTGAGTTCCTGTTTGACTTCTACAGGGAGAGAGATTAGGTTTGCCTTGGTTTCTTACCATGAAATACAAGGAAGGAGACAACTACTTTTGTTTTAATTAACATTTAAGTGTTTTGAATTCAAATTCAGAAGTATTTTCTAGTAAATTTAGTAAAGGTGTTCTTTCAAGCATTGGGATGCATACATTTCTGCTGTTGATGAAACTAGCAATTGGACTTATTCACAGGTTCATTTTCGGTGTGTGCATGTGTATGTGTGTATGTGTGTGCGAGTATGTGTGTATGTGTGTGCTGTTGTTGCTGTGTATGGTGTATGTGTGCACACATGTGCACAGGCTCATATCTGTGCAGATATGTGAAGGTCAGAAAGGCAGAAGTTGAGTTCAAGTGTCTTCCACTATCACTCTCCACATTCTTTTTGGGTCAGGCTCTTTCACTGAACCTAGAGTTGGGGATATTAGTTAGACAAGCCCCAAGGATTCCTCTTTTCCATCCCCAAGTATAGACATTACACGTGCAAGCCACCATAAGGCTAAATTGAAGTTGATTCTAAAATTAATTAAGTGTATTCACAGTTTGTTGTTGTTGAATGAATTTGAGTAGAGGAAGTCTTATGGGGTTAAAAATAGCATTTTCTTAAGTGTCATTTTAAAAAATTAATATTCTGATTTTTTTGTTTGTTTGTTTGTTTGTTTGAGACTGGGTTTCTCTGTATAGCCCTGACTATCCTGGAACTCACTCTGTAGACCAGGCTGACCTTGAACTCAGAGATCCACCAGCCTCTGCCTCCCACATGCTGTGATTAAAGGAGTGTGCTACCACTACCTGGCCTAATATTCTGATTTTAATCGACTTGGCCAGACAGACATGCTTATCTAAGGGGAAGCTATAAGGCCTATGGACTCATGGTCCCCTTCCACAGAAGGAGTGGAAAGGAAAACATGTCAGTGACTTGTGCAAATGTGATGAGGAAGCAAACGTCCTCACATACGTAGGACAGAGCCGGAGCTCCCCTTTGGATGCTTTGCTTACCTGGTACTCTCCTGCAATCAGCTTGAACTATCTGCTTTTGGAAATGTCAGCATACCACTCACAAAATGTCCCTCAAAGAATTATCTGCAACTTCCAAAGGCCACATCTGTAGATTTCTTTTTATATCTTTTGTTTAAAATGATGAATATTGTTTGCTAGTGTGAACATATTATTATGAAGAGAAATACCTGTGTGTGAGCAGAAATGACAGTTAAAGCCATTCTCCAGCAGTTCTGAAACTGTTGCTTTAGCTCACTGTGTTAAAGCATCCAGCATGGCACATTTTGGGGGAAGGTTGTTGTGGATAGCCCTGGTCTTGTATTTTGATGCTAATTCTCCTCTCTTAGAAAGCACTGCAGACAAGGAGTGCCTTGTGAATCTTCTCCCTACCTTAACCTTTCAAATAAAGGCTAAGGCCGATGATTGGGCAGCAGGAGGGAAGGTGGAACTGAAATATTTTGGGGAGAAGGGGAGAGAGGAGACAGGGGGGTGAGCGGTGTGGTGGTGGGGAGGAGACTGGAGAGGAGGACCTCAGAGGAGGAAGAAGACTAGGTGGAAGGAAGATGGAGGTGAATCATGTGGCTTGGAGAAATTACAAGTCATATGGGATCTAATAGATGGGAATAGAGTAGTGTAGTGGTAGATGTGCCCAATCCAGGCGAATAGCTTGAATACCAATTAATCGAGTTGTGAATTCATTGATTGGGTAAATTGGGTTAACAATTTACCACTACATGGGTGGAAGGGGGCTGACAGAAAGTTATGTGCTATGAATTGTCTCCCTTCGATTCACAGAGTAATTAATTTATAAACAAACTTGTAGCATTCAGTAGTAGAGTTAAGTAAAAGAGTGTATTGGCTACTGTTCTTGAAGCTGCGACAACAATAATCCGACAAAAGCTACTTAAGGAAAGAAAAGGGTATTTTTTGGCTCATGGTTTGTGTGGATAGTCCACGATGATGGGGAAGTCATGAGAAGGGGAGCTGGAAGCATCTATAGTCAGGAGAGAGAGAGAGAGAAACAGAGACAGACAGAGACAGGCAAGACGGACAGACAGACAGACAGACAGACAGACAGACAGACAGACAGAGACAGGCCAAAACAGACAGAGACAGGCCAAGACAGGTGGAGAGTCAGAAACAGGGATAGACAGAGAGACAGAAACAGGGACAGAAAGACAGAGAGACATACAAAGAGAAAGGAAAGCTGATACCCAGCTAGTTTTACCCTTTGAATTCAATCTAAGACCCAAGCTTGTGAAAAGGTGTTGCCAAGAGCTGTGAGGGTCCTTCCTAACTCAATTAACCTAATCAAGAAACTCCCTTACAGACATGCCTAGAGGTCTGTCTAGTACGTGATGCTAGATCGTGTCTAGAAAGCTAGCACATAATATTAACCATTCCTTAAAGAAAGAAATAATGTATAAAGGTACAGAGGGAATCAGAAAGTATTCAAGAAAAGAAATGGAAAGCAAAGAGTTAAAGAAAGAATGAAAGGAAGAGAAGATACCATTGGAAGGCCACAGGTCAGAAGCTGGCCTAAGTATACAACATAAAACTGTGTCTACTGTTTGATACTGTAATAGAAGTAAAACTTATGCTAATGGCTAATGAATTTCTTTTAATAACCAGTGATATTCCAGAACTATGTAATCAAACCCTTGAGAGCTGGCAGGGCTGGTGTTCTTGGGTCAGACAAATGAGGATTTAGGAGAATACTTAGTAGATGTCACCAAATGTCCTGAACTTGTCAGACAGTCAGCCTTACTGTCCCCACCTCTCTCTAAAAGAGCCCTGCTCTTTAAACCAGGAGAGATAGGGGAAGAATATGTAACCCCCCCCCCCAAAGCATGCTCAGCTTTCATGCAGAAATGACAAATAGCCACTCACCACTAAAGGAAGGAAAAGTCAATCAAACAGAAACAAAGCCATGGCATGTGGGGATAAATGTTTCCAGGAATGACATCGTCAAGCCTAAGTGTTCTAGCCCTGACCCACACAGCACTCTTCCATGCCAATTATTTTCACATTTCAACAGTTATCACAAAGCATATCCAAGCATGCCCGCTGTGCATGGGGAACAGCTTTTCATTTTCTAAGCTGACAATGCCTGTGTTTACAAAGAAGGAGGACACATATAGACATACAAGTTAACAGGTTGACGAACTTGCTTTGAAGCTCTCGTCTTTGAATGGCCCTCGTCAGGGAAGGAGGCACATTTTTTTCCCTGGTGTTCTTATATTGATTGGTGCTGGTACCCTTTCTTTGGGGAAGAACTCAAGTCATTTTCACCTGTGTACATCCAATTTTGTCAACTGCGTTTTAGGTTTCCAGAGAGCATTTATTCCAGTGTCCTATTTTATTTTGATGTCTGCAAATGGCTCCACATTTGATAGGTCTGGAATCAATGCCTTGAACTGATGGCTTTTCTTACCAAGAAGGACAGTGTGGGGGGAACACAGCAGGATGAGATGCGTATGGGTAAATTTCACAATTTAAAGTAAAAGCAGAAGTGGGAATCTAGATCAGCCAATAGACACTTGTTTGCCTAACATGCTGGAGGTACTGGGTGTGGAAGCAAAGGGTAGAAGTCCCAACACCTGGGAAGTAGAGGCAGAAGAATCAGATGTTCACATTCACCCTCGTGTATACGTCGAAGTTAATGCTAACCTGGGCTACATGAGACCTTGCCCTCAAAAAAATTAAAAATATAAACTAATTAATTAATTAATTAATTAAAATCAAAGCTATTAATGATTTCATTAATCAGCCTACTGTTTTTTAGGAGACAGGGTGGCCTGGGATAAATTATGAAGTTTCTTTAATGTTTATTTTTGTTCAAGTTTCTATTTAAAATATGCTGATAGTTTTTGCTGTTGTTTTGTTTTGTTCTTCTCTTATAAAATGCAGTAGAGCCGTGAGGAGAAGAGATGAAACATAGAAAAGAATCCCCACTGGGGAACAGTTGCATGTCATGCAAGGATGTTTACATATCATTATCACACTGTTCACTCAATGTGCTTTTATTCAATCTTACTTTGTGTGGGAAGTGGTTCTCTTTTGGGCTTCTACATCTATTTGCTGCTATCACATAGGATCTTCCCCAGTGCCAGAGGTAGGCGTGGGTTCTAAAGAGACTATCCAAGTGAACAAGGACTTGAAATGAAACAATATTTTGCGACACTCTCTCGTGGTGGTAGTTCTGGTGTGAAATGACCATGTTGCCAATGAAAGCAGATGCACAAGACAGAGTCACAACAATCAGAAAATAGCAAAGCTGCCGGTGTATCTTGATTTCCAGATAGCAGAACATAAAACTAGTTTAAACTAACTCACAGCATCCTTGCAAATACATTTGCCTAGTTTCATCTCACAATTGGAGAAGTAGGGGTTGTGGCCATTTTGTCTGTATTAAATATAGCTAACCTCTGGATTGCCAGGTAGCATGTTGAACAAACGTGTTCATTATCTCATTTAGTTTTCAAGTGATTCTGAAGGTTTTATTATTATTATCCTTTTATAGACTATTGTTGATAAGTAGATAATTTTGTCATGATTAAGATCAAATCAAGCCTACAGGGATGGTGCAGGTCTAACCTCACCCACCTATGTGTCTACACATACAACACTAGGTTGCTTCTGCTATTATTCTATGCATATACATTTTCATCCTGCTTTACTGCCATTTTAGCTTTTTCCCAAGGGAAAAACCATCATATTTTAAATAATACTGCACAAAGCAAACTAAAGGAATGGTCAATTGCACATTCTCCCTTTAATTTCAGTACTTCTAAAAGGCTCAGAGGTGCAGTTTCTCTGTGTAACTATTTTGTGTTATTGTTTTAGTTTTTTTTCCAGATAACATGGTAGAAGTGTTGAGATTCATAGACTTGATTTCTTATTAACCTGGAGCCGTCTGTCTGGGGACTTCTCTTCATAGGAGCACCATCCTGAAGAAAAGCTGTGCTTAAAAGCCAACCTATGTCAAATCCACAGGTCAGGCTTCTTAAATAAAATCACCGAATCAAGGATGTCTGTCACAACACATCATGGAAACTGAGCAAGAAGCTACATGCAGTTAAGTATGAAATGGAGTTGGCTGACCTCTGTGCATAAGAAGAGATGCACATTGATCAAGTTGACTTAAGGGCCAAGGTTTGCCTCCTCCTGGGGAAAAGCTCCTGGGAAAAGGGTTAGCTACATGGAGTTTTGATTTTGTTCTGCACTGATTTTAATTTGTCATTTTGTCCTTTCCTTAACAGAAATACCTGCTCTTCAAAATTAGTATTTTCTTTGATACTATATAAGCCAATTTTATATTTTATAACATATTTTATAGACATACTTTTGCCTTATATTTCATTGATACCAAAAGAAAAACTTTTCTATACAAATTAAGTAGAAGGCAGGGACAGTGCTATCACCAGTTTGTCATTAATACCCAGTTAGTCCCAATCATCACAAAAGTAGACACTGTAGGACTATCTTTACATCTCACAAGATGGCTAGTAAATTTCAAAGCAAGAAATGAATGGATTTTGCAATAGACGGTAATTTCTCATCAGAGGAAATAATCATTATGAATGTAATTAATTATTGACTAACTTCATTTTTCTTGTTAGGAAACTAAGCACTGTAAATTCAGACTCGGCTGCATAATCATTAGAAGAGAGATGAAATGTTATTATTTCACTTTTGGTACCTATTGACTGAACAGGCACTGTTTGAATCCTGGCTGTGTGCCCCCAAAACACTAAGCATGGGCCATGTGTAATAAAGAACTTGATCTTTGTTTCAGGGTATTTAGGATGCAGAAAAGTCGTGAAAATTGTAAATTAGTGTGGCAACTGAAAATGGATACCCCTGTTGTCCCCTTCACATCCCCCTTTGACACATGTTATATTAAGAATTTTGACAATATGGTGCTGGGGAGATGCTCTTGTCACAACAGCATGAAGACCAAGTTCAAATCATCAACACATCTCAAAAACTTCTAAGCATTGTAACCTGTCTCTGTGAATTCAGTGCTAGGGCAGCAAAGACAGGAGAAACCTGGGACTTGCTAGCCAGCCAGCCCACTCAGTTGATGAGCGGGGAGAGAACTTCCTTCAAAATATAGAGTAGGAAGAGACTAAGGAATCCATTTGATGCTAATATTTGGCCTCCATATGCATCCCTGCCCCCACACAGGGACAACTGCACATGGACAAACACACATATATTAACAATACAGAGAAAAGTTTTCTAAGCCTGAAGCAACAAAGACTGTTCCATGGCCATTCCCTGCTATGGGCCTCAGATTGTGATATATTTTCTTATTTAAAATTCACTTTCAAAATGATTATGACTTAGGGAAAACATGGAAATAAATGAAAGGTATTACTCTGACAATAACATGGCAGTTTGCTTTGCTCAAGCCAGAGCATTTGTTCTTGTCAAATATAACCTAATTCATCTTCCTAAATTTTCTCATATAAAATGATGAATATTTGCCTGTGAAATTTATGGAATTAATATCTCTCAAAATTACCGACTCACTGCAGTTTGCTGCCAGTTCATCTCGGAGACAAATTTGTCACCAGGTTCCCAGTCAAACTCATTCACATAAGCAAGAGACTAAACACTTACCTAGTCATAACTACTTAATCAAAACATTCCCCACTCCCTCAATAGCTAATGAGTGTCAAAGGCGAGATTCCAGATCAGAGCTCAGTGAAGCCCAAATTCTCTCATTATCGATACACTGCTTCCCATTGCAGTCCGTGAAGAGTAGGGACTTCAATTCAGTTTTGTAAAATGAAAGAAAATCGCTCATGATATCTCAGCATAGTGTAGAGAAGTGATAGCAGGTCATTTTCTCAGGCAACAGCAGAGCGGGATTCATAGAAACACATGAAAACTTAGAATAGTAAGCTGCGGGTCAGAAGGGAGGGCGGATGGCAGCCAGAAGACCAGGCTACTAGATCTCTTGCTCCGGGGTCTTAATCATAGTCTTCGTCGTGCGGCTTCTGTCACACCTTCCTATGTGCTCTAGAGTGTGGTCTGTGTTTGGCATCTGGGTTGGCTGCTTACTTTTCTCCTTGGTAGATGTTTTCAATCTTGGAGGTTTCTGCTCACTCGGAGTTGTCTCACTCAAAGTTTCCAACTGAATGTCATCCATCACGTTGCCTCCGACTTTGCCATCCTTGGAGTTCCTGTGACATGCCGTACTTCATTTGTGTGCTGACTTGCACTGGCCAGTGAGCCTTTGTATGATCGGAAGTGTGCAGACAAATGGAAACAGTCCCATGTTGCATGGGTGGGGTTAGAATATCACAAATGCTATGGAGCATCAGGCAGTGTCCTGCAAGTGTTCATGACTCAGATGGGAAACTGCCTCCCTTCCGAATCTTCTTATGTCAGTCAACCCAGGCTTCTTCACTTGTAAGGCAACAAGTGAGGCTCTGTGTTACTCAGGTGTTTTACACATCTGGAAACGAACTAATATGCCCCCTCTAGGTTAAAATATACCTTTATTTCAGCTATGGGAGATTTTTCAACCAATGCCAATGAAAGGCTTGTAGGAAAACAGCCATGGACTCAAGCTAATTGGGCTTGAGAACTGGTTCCATACTTTCCCAAGAAATAAAGTTTGCTGAAGTTAATTTCTCTACTATCCATTCCATCATTCATTCATACATACATACACATGTAAAACGGGCATAGTCAATGTATCCATCTCTTGAATTTATTAAGAACGAAACACTACAGGAGATGGAGGTTAGAAGAAGCACTTAACAGTGACTTTCTCAAGCGTGGCCATCGCTACATGCCTGGTTCCTTGCTATGTGCTCTCCTCATGAACGCATTTTAACCATCACTGTATGCCTGCTGGGGAATTGCTATTGCCAGTCTTTGACAGAGAAGGTGGTAGATGGTGAACTAAAATTAAATTTTCACAGGAACTTCCAGCCCAGTGATTTGTAACTTTATAAAAGCTTCCACTCAAGGCTGGGATTAGAGCTTAAATTATGACCCTCCACCAGGGAAGAAAAGGGAGTTAAGTTTTGGAATGAGCAAAAGACTTTTTAAGGTTTCAAAATTATGTTCCCACAGTGGTATTAACACTTGACAACCTTAATGCTCTACAACCTTAAAACCCTGCTTAATTCAACGTATGAGGAGTAATGGCGGCACTCGGGCTGCCCTGATGCAGAATCTTGGAGTGCATAAAAAGCATCTGCTTCCCCATAATGCCTCAATGAATCATTATGACAAACAGAAATAAAGCCAGTGCATCTCACTGTATAGCTGATTCTGCTTTTCTGCTCACAAGGCACAGAAGTTAATTACTATGAACAGATGTGTTTAGATTGGACAAGAATTTATATGCCATGAAATTCAGCATGGACTAAAACAACACAATATGGTTGGTGCATTTGTACTTCTTGGGTGGCTGTTGAAAGGGAGGTGCCATGCACTATTTCAGTGTTCATGTGAGAGCCTTGAGGGCCTGATTTTCCAGTTGCTGTTCTCTTCCAGACACTTCATGTCAGACAAGGGCGTTGTGATGGTTTAGATGAGAAATGTTCCCCAGGCATATATATTCCCCTGTTGGAGGTAGTCCTGTTTCAGAAGGTCATAGAATCTTTGGGAGGCACAGCCTTGCTGGAGGAAGTAGCTCACTAGGGGTGTATTCTAAGGTTTTTATAGCCTGGCCTTACTTCCTGTTATCTCTCTCTGCTTTTTCCATCATGAGGAAATGAGATCGCACTGCTTCCTGACTGGCAAGCTAGCTTCACACATTTTCTGCCATTTCTTTCATGTTAAAATGGACCTTCCTCCCACCCCCACCCTCCCCAGAACTGGAAGCTGAACTAGAACCCCCCCCCATTTCCTCTAAATTGCTTGTAGTCATGATATTTTTTTTACATCGACAGAAAATCAACAGATGCATTCCTTCTTATGAATTGGTATGGTGACACCATCCGATTCCTATGGTATCTGTGGCTGCCTACCTGAGTAGTTCATGTACCAGACCAATGAAGTCAGAGTTACATGTGGATTTCCACATGAAGAAGTTAGTTGTATTCAATATCATGATGGTGCATTCTTCCCCCTTCCAGTTCAGGTGACCACATGATAGAACATTTCCATTCCTTCTAGATTAGGTGACAAGATATTCACAGACTCATTAATTTTGTTTAGAATCATGATATTATTTTCATCTTTTCTCAAGCAGGTAACCAGGGAAATGAAGATTAATTGACACATACAGACACTCCTGTAAGAGTTCAGAATGTGTGTACATGACTCTTATAATCAGAGTACAAAGTATGGAACAATAATTGCTAGTTTATTATATTCAAAAGATATAGTCACCTCAGTAGATAGCTTATTTGCTACTTAGGCTCCAAGTATGCAAAAAGAGTAGAAAACTTTTCTACTTCACACTTTATAAGAGATATAATATCAACTCTATAGGATATGCTCAGTGTTAAAATGAAAAAAAAAAAAGTTTTTCCAAAGACTCATGAAGAAAATAATGAAGAAAAAAAAATCCTGTAACTTGAGGGCTAAAGATGAGCTGACTTCCTTATGAAGGTTAAGGTCATCCATAACCTCATTTATGTCACAGCTACTTGGGGCACATGCGTTGTCATTGTTGCTTTTCTAAAGATGAGACACTCAAGGCTTAGTGAAGCTGAGTGGTCTAGAGAACACACAAGCTCCCAGAGAGAGAGAGCCAGCACATGACTGCTGAAGCACCTGCTACTTTGCTCTGGGAAGTAATGGAGCCAGGAGTATAGGTACCCAATGCCTTGGTTCTGTTGGTGAATTGTGGAAGAAGTCACAAATGAGCTGTGGTGAGACTTGGGCATTACAGATGAGGATTAGGATGAGGGGTTTTATCAAAGGAAGAAAAAGAAGTATACTCAATTATAAAGGGGTAGACAGACCAAACCCAGAGGTAACGATGCTCTAATTCAAATGCAGCTCAATTTCCTCATCTTCTAAAATCCTTTTTAGATGGTTGGTGTATTCATTGTGGCTTCTGCTTGCACTGAGATAGGATATGCATAGTCTTGGTTTCTTGTACAATTACAGCCTTGACTTTGGTCTTCATATTTCACTTACTTAGTTCTTAATGATCTATATCAATGATAGTTAACCCAAAAGTAATAAGGCACCATGAAAAATAAAAACAAACAGAAACAAAAGACCTTCCCTAATGTTATTTCCTTGGCCAAAGACTAGATAAATCTCAATGCTAACCTGGGCATACCATTCTGTACCACTTTTCCATTTTGATTGAACACTTGTGGAGGTTAGAGAACCATGCATAAGGAGTCAGTTCTCCCCGTGAATCTTGTGAGTTCTTAGGCTGGAACTCTGATCACCAGGATTGATGAACCCTTTGTTACCTCATGAGCTATCTCACCACCTTCAGTTTTGAGACAGGGTCTTGCAGTAAATTTAGAGCTTGCCAATTGGACTAGATTGGCTAACCATTGTCTCCGGGATCATTGTATCAGTCTCCCCAGCTGTGGAATTATAGGAGCATGTAGCCACATACAGCCTTTTATGTCATTGTTGAAGATTTGAATTCAGGTCCTCATGATAAGCAGCAAGCACTCTGTCCAATGAGGTATGTCCCTGGAACGTTATTTACCTTTTAAAGTCCCTATTTGAAGGTGATTCTTCTTTTTTTTTTTTTAAGGTGATTATTCTTAAGAGACAGAAACTATACAAAGCAATCTTCTAAGAGGTTATCAGAGATTGGAAAAATGTTTTAAGTTCTAAGGAAAGACAGTGGTAAGTCATTTACATTATAAAATTCTACCCAGCAACCCTTATTTTCAGACATACCCACTGTCCCTTTTCATGGTGATGAAATTTCATCTCCAGAGCCTCCTTTGAGAATTGTTTCCTGTTTGAGACATGAGAAAACTAGAGAACTGGGGGCTTAGAAGGTAGATTTAGTGACACACACCCATTATGCTTAGAAACAAACCTCAAACCCACTGTAATAGATCCTAAATCCTTTGCTGTCTCTGCTAGGAAGGAGTAGAGAGATTTGAATAGTGGTGGATACTGAATTTCTGATAACACTGTGGCCCAGGGTAGACTCCCCTCTGTTTTCAATACCAGTGACCTGCCTTTTCCTTGTAGGGTAGAGGATATTCTTATGGTCAGTTTGATGTATTTGGAATAAGCCTGGTCCTTTCATTGCACCTCCTGGCATGGGTCCTGGCATGGCTAATGGATGTAAACCTGGGCAATGGCAGAGTCAAAGACAACACCACCAAAGCAGTGCATTCAACACTGACTCCTAGACGTTTGCAGCCATTTTAAGGAATAGTTCTTGTGAGCCCATGTTTCCTTAAGCCTAAACCATGAATCCTATCCTCAGGTGTAAGAATGACCTGAGTTTGAAGTCTGCACTAGGGAGGTAAGGCCAAGAGTCATCAGGGGACCACAGATAGAAGTAATGCCTGAAGCAAAATACAGACCTGAAAGGTTCCACTATGGAAGGCATTGGGGCTTCTTTTGGTCATTAGCTTACTATCCAGAAGATAAATCTTTTATGTGCTCATCTGAGGTAATTTATCAGTGTCTAACTGAGAACTCACCCTAGTCATGGCTCCATAGAAGCCAGCTTCAAGGAGTCTAGACATTGTGTATCCTCAGAATGGTTACATCCTCCAAAGAGTTGTGACTTTTGTTTGTTTGTTTGTTTTTTGTTTTTCTGGTGACATCTACTGAACAATAGGAATGTTCCAGAGTCCTTATGGGCTTTTTGTTTTGTTTTGTTTTTTACATTAATGTTGAATTATCCTCTAATACAGGACCACCGTTACTATATTTCAGAAAGTATTTCCTTGGGTTAGGCCACTTGAGGACATATAGTCACAGCATATCCTCATAGAGTTCATGAGAAATTGGCTCATCAACTACCATGTGATCACCTGATTGTCATGAAAATACTTGGTTAGCATATGAATGGATTTAATAGCTCAGATTAGTCTTAGGAAAGTAAAATAGAGAAGATAACTGCAATAGGAGCATTCTTACCACAGGCTTGAAAATACCCGATCAACTAGTTCCCCACATACATAAAAAAAGAGACAAACATATGTTCTATCAACTTCACCTAACAAAATCCTGCAGATACACTTAAAGCTCAATTCCCTCCTTGAATAAGAATTACATTTACAAATGATTTCAATTTACCTTCTAAATGTTACACATTTCTCTCCATGCTTTTCCTTTTATTCTTGGGACACAGGTTATATTAGAACCTGCCGAATCAGAGAATTAAGATGCCCTAGTTAGGCTTCTATAGAGATATGGATTAGAAATTAATAGCACTGAATGCTTTTCCCAAGGGCCCAGATTTAACTCTCAGCACCCACATGACTGCTCACAGCATGTTACTCCGGGGAATCTGATGCCTTTTCTGGTGCCAGTCTATGGGCACTGCATACATGTGGTGCCCAGACATACATACAGTCAAAATAGCTATACCCATAAAATAAAGTAATTTTAAAAAAATAGCTACAGTACTAATTATGCCCTAAGGAATAGGGGCACTGACTGGGATTCTTTCTCTGTCAACAACCTCTGCCAACTCTTTTGCTGCCCCAAAACATCACATCATACGCCGTCCACTGTTTTCCCAAGCAGTTAGTTCTCAGCTAAAGAATGAGCTTGTATAGATCTGAATATTTTTAATACTTAGGGAAATGGTTTATTAAAAAATGACCGGGGAATAAATCCATCAGGGAGCTAGCTAGGGTTAATTCCTAATGCATTTTTTATTTTTCTGGCTAAAACCTCAAATATTGGTTTTGGAATAAAAATGAAGACTGGGATGTTGTAAGATCAATAATTTAGCTTTTCTTATGGACTTTGGCTTCTTATCTCTAATGCCTCACTGAAAATATAGGCTGTGGTCAGTTCTTTTTTTTTTTTTTTTTTTTTTTTTAACATGCAGGCTACTAAAGATTATATCCCCTAACAGGTCTGTGAAAATTATCAGATTATATCCCCTAACAGGTCTGTGAAAATTATCATCTTAAATGTAGTTCCACTGATAAATGCTTGCTCAAGTAATGTGTTTAACAAAAGAAAAACATCTGAGATGATATCCAAGGACTGCATAGTAAACATGATACCAAGATTGAAGAGTTAAATTAAAAGTAAATTAAATTAAAATTTTACATATAAAGGCTAATAATTGTACTAAGTGTGAGATTGAAAAAGATTGTCTCACTAGATTTTGAGATATACTGCAAAAATTGTTAATTTATGAAAGCATGGCTCAAAAATACTAAGACTTGGAATGATACTTTACATGCGTCATACGGCAAAAGTCTTTTAAAAATCAATGAGTAGGATGGCTCAACAGTTAAGGGCACTTGCTACCTTTGCATAGGACTCTTATTTGGTAAACAGTGCCCAGTACAGGTGTTTCACAACCATTTCTAACCCTAATGCCAGGCGATCTGATGCCATTTCTGGCCTCCATGAACACCAGGTATACGCCTACTAGGAAGGCTGAGGCAGGAAACCTCAATTTTCCCTGTTATTGATCTTCATAGCCACTTGAAGATGAGCCTTCAGACACAGAGCTTGGGAGGTAGGAAATGATTGCCATGATTGCATCAATTGCATCTCTGCTTCCCAATATTCCTACTCCCATTCAGGAGCTAGAAGCTCCTTTGAGAGAATCTTGACTGACTTCACACAGAGTCCATAGAAAGGGAGACCCCAAGTGGTCACTCCTTCAAAAGCCATGTTATAAGGTAGTTCAACTGTGAGCACAAGTGAACCAGGAAGGCTTCTAAGACTTGAAAGCTATCATCTGATAGGAAAAAGTCAAAGTGGACAAAGAATACAATGGCAGAAAAGAATTTTAAAGTGTTCTTGCTCTCAAAAGTGTAAGAAAACATTAATCTGTGTGTGTGTGTGTGCATGTGTGGATGTGTTATTATAAATGTGTGTGTGTGTGTGTGTGTGTGTGTGTGTGTGTGTGTGTTTTCTTTAGGGGTAGGAGATTGAACATGGCCTCCTGTCGGGTAGAAATTAAAAGCTCTACCTCTAGATGATATCCACATATCTGCATCATTATAAAGTTACATTAAGGGCTGGAGAGATGGCTCAGCAGTTAAGAGCACTGACTGCTCTTCCAGAGGTCCTGAGTTCAATTCCCAGCAACTGCATGGTGGCACACAATCATTTGTAATGGGATCTGATGCTCTCTTCTGATGGGTTTAAAGACAGCTACAGTGTACTCATATACATAAAATAAATAAACTTTTAAAAATTACTTTAAAATATATGATTATATTTTTAAGTTACCTGTCAAAGAAATAAGTAGTCCTGTTTTTAAAATGGGTACTAGCAAACATTCCAGAAATATGCTTAAGTTTAAAGAGATATAGCTGAAACCTGTATTTATTTACAATCCAGACGAAAGATTTTTCATAGGGAAAAGAGAGAAATAAATATATTAGAAAATGTAAAGGCAGAACAAGCATATGCCAGTCTAAACATATCACAGCAAAAGGAAAGTAAAAAAAAGAATAAAATGCAATTCTTTTCTGTTAGGTCCACATAAGTTTTAAAAGTTCATCCACCTAATATTGGACACCATTTAAGAATATTTTATTATGATAATAAACAATATAAATGATACAGAGAATGCCCATGGTGATGATTAACATGCTGAAAAAATATGTAAAAGAATGGAGAAAAAGGAATGAGAGGCACAAACATAGTTTTTCTAAAAATGTAGATAGTAAGAGGGGTGGTTCTGTTATTTGTCAGTTTGTCTTATCTGACTCACTTCCATAGAATTCTCTTTGTTGCCATTTCAAAGAAAAATAACATCAGTGTATAAGTAAAGTATGAGGGCACATAGAACAACACCTTAAGAGTTAAAAGTCCCCTCATCTATATCTTTATTCTTTTCTTTGTTAAATTAATGAATACAGAAGGTAATGTTTTATAAAAAAAGTATCAATGGGGATTAATTATGATCAAGTTAATTATGATCATTAATTATGATCATTTAAGAAGGAATGTGTTTTCATCACAATGCAGTAGAATTTATGTTGTGGTTGTTTTTCAAATCTGTTTGACAACATACCTTAGCTTATTAGAACCAGAAAAGTCAGATTAAGTGCAACTCTGAAGTATCTTCTATACTGTATGTTATGAAGATATAATTATATTATTGCTACTTAATAAAAAGTCTTAATGTTTATAGTACATATGTTCCCTCATTTTAACTGTGTGTGTATGTATGTGTGTGAGTGTTTGTGAGTATGTGTATATGTGTGTGTATGTGTGTGTGAATGAGTATATGTGAGTGCATGTGAGTACATGTGTATATGTGTGTGTATGTGTTTGAATGTATGTATATGCTATGTATATGTATATGTATGCTTGTGTATGTACATGTGTTTTTGTGAGTATATATGTATGCATGCATGTATGAGTGTATGTGTATGTGTGTATGAGTGAATGTGTGTATGTATATATGTGTGTAGTGTGTATCTATATGGTATATGAGTATATATATATATATATGTTTGTGAATATATATGTATGCATGTATGTGTGAGAATATACGTGTGAGTCTGTATATGTGAGTGAATGTGTGTATGTATGTATGTGTATGTATATGTGTGTGTATTTTTATGTATGCATGTGTATTTATGAGTGTATATGTATGAATACATGTTTGAGTATGTGTGTATATGTGTGAGTTTGTGTGTATGTGTGTGTGAGTATATGTCTGTGTGATGGCTTCTATATGCTTGGCCCAGGGAATGGCACTATTAGGAGGTGTGGTCCTGTTGTAGTAGATGTGTCAATGTGGGTGTGGCCTTTAAGACCCTTGTCCTAGCTGTCTAGAATTCAGTCTTCTCCTAGTGGCTTTCAGATAAAGATGTAGAACTCTCATCTCCTCCTGAACCATGTCTGCCTGGATGCTATGATGCTCCCACCTTAATGATAATGGACTGAACCTCTAGACAAATAAGTCACCCCAATTAAATGTTGTCCTTATAAAAGTTGCCTTGGTCATGGTGCCTGTTCACAGCAGTAAACTCTAAGACTGTCTGTATATGTGTGTTTATGAGTGTATATGTATGCAAGTGTGTGAGAATTTGTGTGTGTGAGTGTGTGTGTGTGTGTGTATGTGAGTGAATGAGTGTATGTAGGTATGTATTCATGTACGTATGTGTGTGTGTACATGTGTGAATATATGTGAGCATGTGTGTTAGTATACTTGTAGAATTTTTTTTTTACTCAGAAAGGTTATCCACCATGTCACTTTATTGAATTCATTCAATAAAGGAAAGTTTGGTTGGAATGATGAAGAGAACGAGTGACAACACACTTTTCCTATTTTGTTTTATTTTTAATAGTTCTAAATTCATTTTATTCAACACAGAAACTTTTAAGAAGTGGAACCTCCTTTTTTCACGCCTTTTCAAACATTGGCAACTCCTGTCTAGTACACGTTCCTCCCTCATGGAATTAAGACCTTTGGCCATTATTTCCCCAGGGTTAGAAACAAAACATTCCTCTGACAGCATCCCGATACTCCTGGTGCCTCAGTTGTCTTCCCTGCAATCAGAGTTTGCCATGTGGTCTTTTTCGTATTGTTCTCACTTCTCCTCCAAGGCCCCTCAAGTTGTGTTCTTGTAACTCCATACACATTTTCTATTCTTGTCAATATCAGCACAGACCCCTCAAAATGTCAAAGCTGACCGACAATTCTCTGGCAATGTTCAGCACAGTTACTATTCTCTCGCCGTCTTTGGCATGTCTTGGAGTCTAAGGCCTCATGCTACTGATTTTCTACTGAACCACCGGACACATCTTTGAGTCTCTGGGTTCTTTCCAAAGTCTCCAATCTCTTAGCTCTGACTTAGCATTGCATCTCCCCCTACATAAATGCAGTCTTTCTGGCTGGTTTTCATGTTATCTCATAAAAAACTTTGACTAATGCCCCTCTACTCATTCTGGCTAATATTTCTTTTAAGCCATGCACAAATCTCATCATTCTTACTCTCAAACACATTCAAAATCAATCTATTTCATCCCTCTAATGTTAAGTGTGTATGTGGTGTGTGTGTGTGTGTGTGTGTGTGTGTGTGTGTGTGTGTGTGTGCATGTGTCATGGTCATCATTCCCATGGAAGGATCTAGTGACCTAATTGACCACTTTGCTTGCCCTTCCATTTATGGCCTCCTGCTCAATGGTCATGTGAAGCTAAGCCCATCTGTCTTCTGGGCAAAGCCTGTTGTCAGGGCCCATTGCATTCACAGCAAGCATCTGGCATTATCAAGAGGCTCTCTACAACTGGCTGCTGCTTCTCCACCTCTCTGGACTCCTCTCTCACTATTGATCCTGGTGGCATTGCCTGCTCAAGTTCACTGCCCTTTGATATTCCCTGAATGCTGCAGGCTCTTTCCAATCTGGGAGTTCCACATCTCTTGGGCATTGGCATTGTCCAGTCCTTCCTTCCTTCAAGTGTCCTCTAGCTAAAAAGTCTCTTTCTCAGCAAATGTTTCCCATTAACATAATTAAACTTTACTGTCCTTTTAAGTACACTTCTTCATTTTCTATTCTAGTTTTCTTCACTGCATTTACCACCGTTGATATCAGATACTAGACATCCATTTGTTGGTAAGCTTTTTCTGTCCACACCACGTATTTAGAAGATAAAGCATGCTTACTCTATCTCTATATTCCAGCATCTAGAGCTGATGCCTATAGTATAGTATGTGTTCATTAAAGGTCTTTTCAGAGAAAGAATAGATCAATGAAGGTATAGCTACACAAGCCTGTCTGAAAGAGCCAGAAGCAAACACAGAGCTGGTGAGGTCAGCGCCAGTTGCCTGGGAGCCAAGGAAGGGAAAGCCAGAGCAGCTGTTCACAGCGTAGATGAGGGCAGCTGGGTTAATGCCCATCATAAACATTAACTGGCCAGCTGTGAGGCAGTGTTCCAGCACACAGTGTTTTTGTCAAAAGTCAGGACGAGAGAAGATTCAATGTCACACCATAAATCACATGAGAGGTTACAGGTTCCAGCTGTGAAAATATTTCTATCCCCGTACCATAGAGGAGAGAATTCCAATGAAGAATGCCGGGGATCCCACAGGCACCCCATCTTCACTGTCACACTTCCCAACCCCATTGTTTTCCAGAGTTCAGTGTTTTCTCCACAGGACCCTGATATCTATCCTTGCTATTCTGGCTCATGCTCTACTTTCCTTAGGTGCCACATGAACTCTTTCAGTGTTCACACACACACACACACACACACACACACACACACACACACACACTCAGCCATTTCCCACGTCAGGTGATCACCTACTGATAGATGCGAGCACATCTGCTTTGTCTCAGTGATTTCCTTGTATGCTGTCCCACTATCTGTTTATTACCTCAGCAATCTCACCCACCCTCTCCTGGAGTCTTTGCAGCCCTCCAGCATTAGAGGCTTTCAGGCAGTGTACTGTACATGTGAGGAAATTATCTCCTCTATTTTATATACAATTGATAGTACCTTTTGAAAATTTCATTTTCCATTTGGAGAGGTCCTAATGAATGATCCCTGCATAGACAATACAGACTCACAAACATATCCTGTGATCTTTCATTCAACTGTGCAACTTAACTTGTGGGTAAAGCACATATAAGATACAATTATCATTAGGAGGAAGAAGAAGGGAAAGAGGAAGCAAGAGAGGGAGGTTGGGAGAAAGAAGGACAGAGGAAGGAAGCAATGAAGGGAGGGAGCTAGGCCTTTGAGTTGTCACAACCTTTTACAAATTACAGGAGGGCTTGTTAGGGTTAAGTTCTTAATTACAGAAAAGATGATACTAATATAAAAAATGTGGATATTTTTTGAAAATAAATTAACTTTTTTGTTTTTCTTTTTGCGGGGGTTAGAAACATAAGAGCATGGGCACACAGGAATAAGAAGCAATTTAAAAAGCATTAGGTTTTTAAATGCTAAGTATAATGAAATTCCTGTTTGATTTCCCTTAGTACATGCATTGTAGCAGAACAATCCTATCTGTGAAACAGTCCTGTGAAGCTATAATCAACCTTTATCTCTTACTACTCATTACTCAAAGTAGATGAAATATTTTCATCAGGCACATCACAGTGACACATGGCAATTCTCCTATCAGGAATATTGTTCAATATTTTATTACCCAATTGAAAGAACTATGCAAAAGACTGCATACAGCATCATGTTTTATAGTTTAAGGGCAATTTATGAAAAATACAACAAATCTATATAGAGAGACGGTTTATAGCTCCTATCTATCTATCATTCAGTTATGCCAAATCAATTTCCTGTTCAGAATAGAGAGAGGGTGTGATGCGGGAGCAATGTTTCAAATCTAAAACTGTGTATAATATTTAACAGCCAGTTACGTCTACAAGCTTAGACATTCTTTAACATGTACAATGAGGTGTCATTCTTCAAAGAAAATTGTCTCCTCAAATCTTTCTATATTTCAATAGAGGTTGGCGGCTGCAGTAAAACATTATTTTCTAACTGCCGCTGAGATTTCTGGCTCTCCAAGAACATGAACACTATAGCATAAAGTACAATCAATAGCTCTTGTAGTTCCTCTTAGATGTACTTGTGTTTAAATAAAGAGCACACCAATTTAGTTTAGTGGAGTTCCAGTATGCTGCCTATGATGGAGAAGATATGCCCTTTGGATTCAGTCCAGGAGTGTAAGAGGAGCAAAGATGGATAGTCCCTACTTTGTAAGAATGCAGTAGGGCACAATGGATCTTTGCTGCTTTAAGTTTAGAAATTGCCGTATTTATATAATTCATTTTTGAGGATCGATTTACTTTTAAAAAAAATACTTGAGAAATTTTAAACTGAATTTGTTGGCTTTAAAAATGTTATCAAATCTAACCTGAACTCAATACGCTTACATGCAAATTGATTGGGAACTTAAAAAAAGAAGGCACAGAAGGGCCAGGAGAACCCCCTTTTGATATTTTCTGAGGTCCCCTACAACCTTAACATCTAAAAGTCTTCAGGAATGACAGAGTCTATATGTTAATATATAAGTCATGTGTTAACAATAATACAGATAAAGTAGTATGCTCACTAAATCTTATAATCTCAGCCCTTGTCAAGTTAAATCAGGCATAACGGGAGTTTGAAACCAGCTAGGTTTAACATCAAGTTTCAGACCAACACGGATTATATTGTATAACTATCTAAAAATAAAAAAGTAAAAGTAAAAGTAAAAAAAAAAACCAATAACCAAGAACAAAATAATAAGAAAAGAATAATGAACCACTTTATTGGAAATAAAATAGTACTGGCAATGTTACCAATGTGAGTCAAATATTTGACTCTGGACTGCAGAAGATGGGAATCTCAGCTTGAAGTTGGCTTTTGCCTGAGGAGCTACTGAGTATATTGTGATGGGCAAGCCAAGAAGAAAGGGGTCGCAAGATCCAGTAGCCACTGGAATGAGCGTCAACCCATCAGATGCAGGCTCAGGTGCTGGAGTTTGTTGTTTCCAGTGATGAGGAAAAGGGAGCCACAGAGGGATGTCCCAAAGATCTGCAACCTCTGTCTCCTTGTGGGCAGAAGCTTTGTTCTTGGGAACTGCCACCAGATATTCAATTTTCAGCTTAGTGTTTAACCAAAAAGTAAGTAGCTCAATAGGAGTTAAGCATCTTCTCTAGAAATTATGAGTCTAGAGTCTCTGGAAACCACATTGTTCTGGATTCCAGAGTCAGGAAAATAGAGGATATTTTGTGGAACATCTGTGATGTATAATATAAGTAAGCGTCAATCATCTTACTAACCCACAGGTTAGCCCTTCACACTTGAGACACCCTCACTTCATACAATGTTCTCCATTAATTTGGGTAGTAGACTGGATCATAGTAGTCATAAAGTTAGACCGATGGTATTAAGTAAATGAAAGCAAGGAAAAGAGTCTTCAAGGGTAACTGAGCAAAGATAAAGAAAACTGATGAAAATAGCTGTTAAACAAGACTAATGACTTACATCTACAGACAACATACATACTGTGAATTATCTTCATCGTCTGGGAAATTATTGGGTCATTAGGAGACACACAGAAGGAAATTCTTAGAGGGAATGATAAAGAAAAAAGAAACAGGCATTTAGAAGGCGAGTAGACTATTTCCCCACCTAGTACTTATTCACTTACAGAGAATGAAAAAAAATGACTTTTGGCACTCTGGGTTATCCTCATGCAAAGTTACTTAAAGATAATCATAGTGGATATTTTCCACTACCTAACAATAATATAAAATATGTCCCACAAATAAAAGTTCAGAGTTTGCATCCAACAGGGTTAGCATTAGATAATTAACAACTTAAAATGAAGACTAATATCAGCAGATAATAGTAACCATGGAGATACAATTATTTTTCTGGTAACGTAAAGTAGAAAAACTACTTATTAAATACCGACTGTGCTCACCACAAATTGGATTGTTACAATAATACCAATACAAATTAAACTAAGAAGGCCCTAAAATATAAACATGGATTTACTAGCTCTTTCTGTGCAGTGCAATTATACCATTTACGTCAGCCCAAGCTCACACTCCCAGGGTACTTGCTGATAAGATGGCACATTATTCAACATTTCAGTCCGAGCAAGTGTTTCAGAATTTAATTATGAATTTGAAGTTGTGCAACAGTCAGATTTCCATCCACAATCCAACCGTAAGTTCTGAAGTGCCTTAGATCCACATGTTGAAGCAAATGATTTTTTAAAATGTGTTTAGAACTACTCTAAACAAAAGTGCATTAGTAATTAATTTGCAGCTATAAACACAGTTAAGCAATTAGCTTGTTTTTAACCATGAGTGCATGTTATAGGAACTGTTATTTGTCTGGGCAGCATTTTAAGTAGTCCTGAAAATGATAGGAGGCTTTCAAAGCAGATGTGTTTGAGCACAGAGACAGAAGCTGGAGTCCATCTCTAATCATATAGCAGGGAGCTTTGTTTGTAACCTCACATGAGTTATATTAGAGCCATAAGAGGGTCCCCCCAAACCCTCTACTAGGTGTGAATATGTATGTGATGTACATGCCATGAGTACATGTTATAGGAACTGTTATTTGTCTGGGCAGCATTTTAAGTAGTCCTGAAAATGATAGGAGGCTTTCAAAGTAGATGTGTTTGAGCACAGAGACAGAAGCTGGAGTCCATCTCTAATCATATAGCAGGGAGCTTTGTTTGTAACCTCACATGAGTTATATTAGAGCAATAAGAGGGTCCCCCCAAACCCTCTACTAGGTGTGAATATGTATGTGATGTACATGATGTGTATGTGTATGTACATGTATGTGTATATGTACATGTGTGTGTGAGTATGTGTGTAGGCATCCCTTGGTTGTGTGCATTCCAATGTTGTGCACATGTCCCTTGGTCATGGTAGGGAATTCATGCATGGCTGAATAAATCTGCTCCAAGGAAGCAGAGGAGAACCGTGATCCCAGAAGGGGACAAAATCCCAGAGGGGGATGAATATGGGGACATCCTCATATTCATCTGGCAAAACGTACTTGATAACTGTTGAAATCGTGGTCTCAGCACTTGGAACTCAGATAGTAATATTTTATCTTCAACTTAATTTTTGTTTTATTTTTTGTGTAATTTATGAAATACCAATGCTTGGAATGAGGTGATGCAGTCTGTGTTCTCTTGGAGATTAATGTTTCATAGCATAGTTTATTTTTCCACCTGATTTATATATATGTAAATGTATATGTAAATATATATGTGTATATGTATGCTGTTTCTTAATAATTTTAATGTCATAATATGATCCTATTGTAAAATGAAATCATACACATATTAAGAACGATTCGGGAACTACTGCTCCCCAAGGAACAGTCGAACATTGTTGAATATGAGTAATTGTTGTTTGATGCTATCACAGTTGTGAATTCTGGGTTGGGCTTTCCTATAGCCTTTACTGTATACAACTTTCTGGTATTTTGTGTTCATGGACTGTTTAATGGGCCCTCCCCATATTCTTAACCAGATTGCCCTCATGTCCTCCTGACTGCTGTAAGCCGTCACCTGATGCCTTGAGAAAGCTGAACAGCAATGACTGCTGCTTGCTATCAAAGTAGCCAAATACCAGGCCAATGCCAACACAAGTCTAAAGTAATGAGCTTCAAAGCTAGGAACCTAGCGCCATAGTTTCTAGCCTCTACTGTCCAGAGTTGCAATACCTTAGTCTATAGTACTTGAGTCTGTAAGCTTCAGTACATAAGCTTTTAGCATTCAAGGACCTAAGTGTGCCAGCCTCAGAAGAGCTATTCCTCCTCTCTGCAGAACTTCTAAGTGGAACCAGAGACTTCCAGTCCCTGACTGGTAATAGTATTTCATATGTTTTTATTTTCACGTTTGACACTATCCTATACATCTTGTATTGGCACACAGATAAACAAAACACTTATCATATAATTATACATGTAACGAAGAGACATTGAATGTGAAAGCACTCAGGATGTCAAGGTGAACAAGGCACATTCCCTACATTTCGAGAGCTGGAAACCCTAACATGAGTACATCCAAGGGATGATACAATTGTCAGATAGAAAGGTGTAACATGTAAGAAGTTCACACTGAGAACCTGATCTGCATGGAGGACATCAGGCTTGTCTGGAGGAAGGCAATGCCTGGGATGGAGATAGGAGAAAGTGTAGGTGGCCAAAACAGTAATCGAAGGTAAAAGGGAGATAGTAACAGGCTGGAGTGATGAATGGCATGTGGGCAGCACCTAGTCACTGGCTAGAGCCTGAGCTTCTCCGGGAGAGAACAGCAGGAGAATGAGAACAACATCTGGCTTAGGAAGACTCTCAGCCTTATGACCATGGAATGAATGCGAACAAGCAACCATTGAAAACTTGGTGTCTGAAAGTAGAAAATAAATTTATTTTAAAATTAACAAATTTCACATATCTGTATGTTTGTGAATGAATGATGTTCATGTGAAAATTACAAACGAGAGAGAGAGAGAGAGAGAGAGAGAGAGAGAGAGATCTGTTATGTACATTTGTGATTATCACTACAGCTTCAAAACTGGGTCGGGGTCATCTGACCAGACATTGTAATCAGAGAGACAAGTGGGAGAAGGAGGTCCTGAAGATGGCATGCAGGTCAGAGTAGAGGAGGGACCAGACTCGGACCTGGAGATTGAGGATTCACAGGTGGACTCCAGGAGAAACATCACAACAGAGATAAGGAGCCAGAGAAAGGAAGTTCTGTGAGCAGAATGTCAGGTGGGTCTCAGGAAACTGCTGGGGAGGGCTCTACATGGACACAGAGAAATTTCATGAAGCATTCCTGTCTTCCTCATCATTCCTCTGCCTCACTCTGTTCCCCCATCAGGGAGCAAATGAGGAAAATGAACTTCCTTCTAATTCCTGAACTCACCTACTCCTCAGCCACACCCACTTGCCATCTGCAGATGATCCTAGACTTTCAGTCAGTTATCTCCTCCCTCCTAAGAGCTTCATGTATTGTCTGTCATCTTGTTGTCATATTATGCAAGATGGACATGTCGCATCTTTGAACTTTAAGCTATAGTGTATTTCTTTCTTGGTCATAATCCATGTCCTCCAGACCTTGTTCCCAAATCTATGAATGTTTTAAAGCTTCAGTTACTATATTGAGACTAGGCTCGGTGTACTCAGTTATACCTATTCAATTAATAAACATAGTACATAGTGTTTCTGTCTTTAAA
>JADRCC010562142.1:0-10206 GCA_019843855.1 Hylomyscus alleni
GAAAGAATGTTTAAAACTTAAAAACAAAACAAAATCTTTAAACAGAACTGCCTAGAACATTCCTTTCTCCGTGGCTTCTTTGATGGTCACAGGAGGTATCCACTACATCAAAAAGCTTAGGGGAGTGAAGGACTGGAGGGCAAGGAGCAGGCCAGCGGCTGGAGGGCCTCAAACTCAGCGTGAGGGCTGCAAACCCAGGCCTTCACATGCCAGGGATCACATGATGCCTCCTTTCTCTACGCGGGGTCCTAGGTCTTCATTACTTCCAGCTCTGTGCAACTCTGGACTACTTCTCTTATGAGCTGGGGGAAAGGAGAAGGGAATTTGCTTCCCTAGCCCTTATGGGTATACTTAGGATCAAAAGTTGAAGGCTACCCACTGCTCTTCTCCCACCCTACATTTCTCCTATAGTCTTGCCTCTTCTTCTCTGCTGGAATCAGCATGGTTTCTAACTGGCCTTAGAACTCGATGCACACACTAGGCTTGAGTCCTTCATAGAAGGAGTAGGAAGTTTAATATGGGGTTGTAAAAATAAAGAGTCAGGTGGACCATGGCTTGGATTTGCAAACAGCCATTCAGCCACTGCGTACCCACTGGGCAGTGCTGGGCCTTCAGGGAGCTAAGCTTTAGAATGCAGAGAGCTGGTGCATCAGTACTGCAGTCTTCTCCCTGGGAAGGAAGCAAAGCTGAGCTGCTCTTTCCAGAGCACACTGCAACCTATGGTGGAAACAATGGCTGGACAATGACTTGCATAAGGTGGCACATAAGGGGCTGGAGAGATGTCTCAGCGGTTAAGAGCACTGACTGCTCTTTCAAAGGTCCTGAGTTCAAATCCCAGCAACCACATGGTGGCTCACAACCATCCGTAATGAGATCGGATGCCCTCTTCTGGTGTGTCTGAAGACAGCTACAGTGTACTTACATATAATAAATAAATACATCTTTGGGCTGGAGCGAGCAGGACCAAAGCGAGAAGAAAAAAAAAAGGTGGCACATGAGAACTAAGCCCTGTCTTCAATTTAAGCTAGCTTGTATGTAACATATTAAAATTGTAAACCACAACTCAACCAATCATTCAATAATAATTACATCAATTATAATTTTACACTTTTCTCCTTGGATCTTGGAAACTTCTACAATCCTCTCTTTGATCGTAAGCTGCTTTTCATCAGGTTGTTGGAAAGAAGGTCCTCTTCCAGAATTTGTTTCCTCCTACGTTGTAGCTGGGGCGTGAGGGTAGCACCCATGTGCATCTTATCAGACTGCTTCCGGTCCTACTTTCTCTGACCTCCAAGATCTAAGCGGCGGCACCTGAAGTCATTTTCAAGTAAAGCTAATCGAGGATATGAAATCTACCTTTTAAATCACAAAATAAAGCATCTGAGTCCCACGTGACAGGTACTGCCGTTATAAGGCTGTGCGTGACCACTGCACACTTGACAGTCTGCCTCAGAACTCTGGAGAAAAGGAAGAGCAGGCCGCATGCCAATCAAGAGACTGACGCTGGCCATTGCTAGGCCTGTGCACTTAGCCTGCGATGAGACACACAGCCTCTGTAGGCCTAGTTGCAGAAACCAGTTAATCTCACAGACTCTTTTGAGTCCTAGTTTTTTCACTACTCCATCCCAATGCTCTTGAAAGCGTTGTGTTTGCATTTCCAGGAAGTAGTTAACTTTTTTTATGATGCCATAAACCAATTTTGCCGATTTCATGCCTAACCTATTTTATTTTTTAGCAAATGGCAACTTGAGTGTTATCTTATACCAGAGACCAGCACAAGAAAAACACGAAAACTTTTCTTAATAGATACTCTGTGTTGTAAGCTGTGCAGAGCTGTTGCAGAATTCTTTATTTTCCTTAGATGATTTTCCTTACAAGCACACACATAAAGTTGATAGCATGAATTATACTATTGCTATTACTATTCAGTATTTGTCATCGTTAGTAACAAAGATCATGTAGAAGTTAGTTTAGTCCACATGTTTGTTGATAGAGCTATAAATAATAAAGAGGAAAACCTCTGCCTGCTGCCAGAACACTTTTACCTTAGTACTGTGGCAGAGTGAAATAGTCCAGGACAGAGGAAAGATTTAGGAGCTAAACCCTCCAATTCTGCAATTTACTAGCAGGATGATTTTGCCTAAGTTATTTAATCCCTCAGTGCCCCTGACTGGAAGTGAGGAGAAGAGGAACTAGCAGGACAGGATGTTAAGAAACAAAACAATGTTGACAGTAGATTCAGAAATGGGGAAGAAAAATACTTTCCCTATCTGGTTCCTACACTGAAAGTCCACTTCCTTTGCATTATGGCACCTTTTACTTTTTAAGACAAAACTTACTATGTAGCCCAGGCTAACTTTGAACTCATAGTTCTCCTATGTCAGACTCCTGAATGCTCAGATTATTTATGCATACCACCGTACCTTGCAGGACAACATATAAAACTCTCTCTTTCTCTCTCTCTCTCTCTCTCTCTCTCTCTCTCTCTCTCTCTCTCTCTCCCTCTCTCTCTCTCTCTGTCTCTCTCCTCCCTTCTTCCCTTCTCTCTCCCTCCCTCCCTCCCTGCCTCTCTCTCTCTCTCTCTCTCTCTCTCTCTCTCTCTCCTTCCTCCCCATCCCTCCCTCTTTCTCATTTGTGTGTGTGATATTTTAAAATAATTTCATATATACCATCTCATTTGAGTATCAGCAATACAGAGAGGCTAAATCTTGTATAAAACTCAAGAAATATTTCTACTTCTCTTAGAATGTGGGCAGGTCATGCATAGGACAGAAGCTGAGAGAGCCAAAGCCCATCATAGAAGAGCTCAGCATGTCCTGCTTCCCAAGAGTGCTTTAAGAGCTGTGGTTGTTGGGCTCTTCTGCATGTGCTTTAAGAACTGGGGTTGTTGGGCTCTTCCGCATGTGCTTTAAGAACTGGGGTTGTTGGGCTCTTCTGCATGTGCTTTAAGAACTGGGGTTGCTCTGCATGTCATCAGATAAGTAACATGGTGCTATGTTGTTGTCCAAGATACATCTGCATGCTCGATGAATGCACTTCCTGCTCCTCGGTAGTGCCATGCATATTTTGAACGTCTCAACTGGTTTTATTGTGTAACAAATGTTTTATTTTTTTAACATGAATACCAATGCATTTTCTCTTATTGGTCCCAAGAGACACTTGGTTGTTGAGTTTTGTTTGTTTCTCTTCAGAGAGCAAATCAGTATTCTATAGCTCAGAAATATTTAAAGTACCCTTGGGGGACATAGAACATAATCTCTAGCTGGGCATTAGGGAATGCATACCAGATACATTATTAGCTTGCTACAACTGCACACAACTTAAAATCACTGGGGAAGAGTCTTGATTAGAGATTTCCAGACAAGGTTGGCCTGTGCATGTCTGAAGGTGGTTGTCTTGGTTATCTCAATTGATGCTAGGAGATCCACTCTGAAAGTGGCAGTACCATGGTTTGGGGAAATGGATTGTCAAAGAATAGAGAGAGCTTGCTGAGCATCAAGCACGCACTCATTTCTCTCTGCATTTGACTGTGGGCGTGATGTGACCAGTTAAGCTCCTGTTACTTTGACTCTCCTGCTATGATGGACTGTTGTAAGCTGGAATTATAAGTTAAATATACTCTTCCACCCCAAGCTGCTTTTTTTGTGGTGGCATTTTATCAGAGAAATAGAAATGAAACTAGAGCATTATTATTAAATTAAGTTAATTAACAATAGATATTTAATAAGTGTCTGGCTATATGGGAACTCGTGTGACTTTTCCTAAGGAAATGAACAAATATCTAGTCACTGTAGCTAGACAGACCAAAGATTCCGTCAGACACCGGAACTAGTGAGTTTCTTGTGTTACTCACACTCGAATAGTTGTGCGGTCAGTATGGCTCTTATAGGACCATGGATCACTCAGTGGTCACTACGTGCTCGAGAGCCCACCCAGCGTGGATGACACTTCCTGAGGCCTTTGAGTATCTTATGCCCTTAGAAAGCTCGAGCCTTCTGATTTCCACGTCTGTTGTGAGACTGCATGTTTTCTTTACTTCCAGAGACATACGAGGCCTACCCCTCCCTCTAGGAGGGAATGTTTCGATTTCATAGGATGTAGTAACACAGCGCATCGCCCCTCCCTCTCGCTTTTCCATCCTTTCCACCCACTCCTCCACAACATTCCCCGGGGCCTTGGAGGAAGTGAAACAGATGGCTGCTTGGTTTTCTCCACTTATGGCTGACTATTGGACCACTGCTATAGCAGCAGTCAATTGTCCTCAAGAGCAAGACAGATTATGGGTCTCTGCAGTTCACAACCCCACTGCAAAAAGAAGTCACTCTCTGCTGTTAATGTGTCCGACAGCAGTAGTATCAGGTGTGATTATAAAAACAAATGTTTAGAAGGCAATTGAACAGGAACATTGCATATATTTAACAAGACAATAATAGCACTGGCCTTCTTTTGAGTACTATGACCTTCAACCATGGCTTTTGCTTTGGTTTATAGAGTCATGTATGAGTTCCTGCCTATGGGGCTAGCTTTATACCCCAACCAAAAGCAGTTAGTAACCCTTGAAACAGTTGTGCTAATATTGCATCAGCAGGTGCATCTTTTGGAGCAAGGTGGTACCATAACGTGTGGGATTCATAGCTGAGCAGAACTTTCAGTGACAATTTCCCCCTCGAATCTTCTGGCACTATGAAAGTCATAAAGCAGGAAAGAAGCTTCCAGCTGTGAACTAGCCTGAGTTGTTCATGTCCTGTAGTCAGAACTGGCAGACACCAGGCAGGAAGGACTGTAGTGGACGGGTGAGCTTCCTGGAGATGGTTCACTGCTTTGCACAATTACGATGGATGTACCCTGGAGAGGCATGGCCCCAGGGGCTTTGTCTCTGGACTGCTTCTTGCTGGTGGTGCACCTTCTTGTGTTTGTTATTGCAATAGTCTTCATATATCTGGCGTGGTGTAATTGGGTGTGGGAAGACCCTCTCTGCCTATAGCTTGGTATGATTGCTTTCTGGGAGATAGCCCACTCTATTGGGCCACTTTCCCTGAAGATCAATATGAAGATGAACTTTAATGAGTTAATGATGAATTAAAGAGGTTACAGAATTCCTGATTTGATTTAGATAGGTTCAGGAAGTTAGGTAGTAGATAAAACGTTTAAGGAGATGACTTAAGTTGTTTTGCCAGAAAGATATAATGAAGTAAGAATTAGAAGTAGAGTGTGCCCCCTCCCTTGTAGAATAGTGAGGACTGCATAGGTCAGAAAAGGAACACAGAGCTTTTATGCTTCATGTGCACGTAATTGTACTTAGAAGGGGAAATAGGCCTGGGACAAGTGAATGATAGAAGAAAACATTTTATTCTAGGTTGGGTCTGAATTCCTGGATCTTGTGATTTAGGGATGTGAGCATAGGTTTCAGTGTGTACCATGAAAAGACAGAGTGATAAGCAAGGAGTAAATGATTCTATTATGAATATAAGAATAGAGAATAGATGGTTAGCCAGTTTAACTGAACAAGACTTCAAATATAAGACATAAGACAGATGAGCTGTTTCTTTATAAATACAAATTGTCATCAGCTAAGCATAGGGAAGAACTTACTACTGTAGACGTGGCTTGCCTAAACTTTTAAAATCAATAACAAAACAATTATCACTTTGGAGTTACAATGAACATGTGGAAAAAAAGATGGGAAATGTTTAGTCAGGTTTACGTTTCAAGAAAAGAATATATAATCAATAATCCTGTTACAATTTCCTTTTTGTGTAGTTATTTTAATCTGGTTTTGGAGAATATGTTATTGTGATTGTTTTTGGAGAATATGTAACTTGTGGCTATGAGGTAATCTTTTTTTTTACATTTTAAGAAAATGCTTAAGAGCATTTTAAGTGGTATAAAAAAGGCTAAGAGAAAAAAAATAAAGTTGTTGAGCTTGCCTCATCCACCACATATGTATGAATGTGTGTGCCTGCTTTACGTCATTACTAACCCTACTTCCCTCCTTGGATCTCCGATCACACTGCCAGAGCAGACTTCCACACAGAACGTAGTGTCTTCAGCAACAGTGACATAGCCATGTAGTTCTAGCTTGCAGACAACAGCAGGACAGTAGTCTGGATGGTTTGTGGGGTCTCCGTGGAATCTTTTCCTTAGAAAAGCTGGGTAGGGTGACTTAAGGCCCACCGTCATCCATTCCAAGTACTCAAACAGTTAAGGGGATGCTCACATGAAACGTGGACAAGGCCCAATCCAGAATAAAAATCTCTTCACACGTCTAACGATCGTTTTGTCAGAAAGCAATGCTGTGTAGAGCAACACAAAAGGAATACACTACTCCATTTAGCCAACCATAAGCAAGTCCCAGTTGTTCCCATGAGATATCTTGCTTCCTGATCCTGGGGTGCTACTATTATGGGGCTGTTGCACATCATCTTAGTGGGGTAGCCTCGCACTGCCTAGCTGGGCTCAGGCTGAGCAGGGGACGTGGCTGTACTCTGTCCTTCTGTGGAATTGACTCTGTAGTTGTGACACACTCTGGATCAGCAGCCTTGCCTTTCCGTCAGTCCCTGTAAGGACACTGTACTCTCAAATGGTTTGGCGTCAGCTACACGGCCTATCACTTGTTCCTGAGAGCACGCTATCACCAACACACCAAGGAGGCTCACTGTCCCAGACCATGTGGGAAAGCAGACACACCCGGATCGCCCCATGCGTTTTGCCCTCTCATGGATCGGTGTCAACTCCACACTGCAGCACTCACCACAGGGACCACACAACCATTCCTCCCCAGCTCAACTTTGATTCTGTCAGTCTGTTCACCAATCACGTTAGTGAATTTTCCTGAGGAGAAGTGGACAAATGCCTACTCGCCCTAGGTAGGACACCTAAAGCAGACCTAAGAAGGGATTTCATCCTGCTCTGGTGTAGTGAACTATCGAGTTTATGGGGGGAGGGGTGTTGTTGTTGTTTTGTTTATTTGCTTGTTTATAAGAACGTCGGTGATGGGTTACTTATAGGACATGGATGACTCAAAGATACCGGCTCACGAAAAGCCCATCGCGGCATGGGTTGCAACTCCTAAAAGCCACATCCTTGGAACTCCCTGCTCACCTTCTAGACAACTTGGCCAACAATATGGTCTTCTCACCCCAGTAATCGTTTATTGCTCGTAAAGCCTTGAGGAAGAGCCTTGTGATTCTTCTTTCAGGGGCTTCTACATTTTTAAATTTTTTACTTATTGGGCCTTTCTCCTTCCAGGAGGGGATGTTTCAGTGTAGATGCAATTGTTACCCAATGGAAGTACATTCTGCAAATTTAATTATCCTAATGTTGTTATAGCCCCAGACCAAGAAACATTTGTTAAATAAATAAACCTACTAGATTGGCGTTAGTTTTATGTTAAAGTTAGGTGTAGAGTTTTAAGGCTTTCTGGTCAGAAATTCTTAACTGGAAGACCTTGTTTGCACATCCAGCCTAGGTTGTAGTACATACAGTACGGTGCGATGGTTCAGAGGAAGAACTTTGGGCCCAGCCAATCCACTTGGTTTGGTATTCTTGCTCTGAAACTCACTAGTTCTGTAAATGTTAGGAAAGTTACTTAACCTTTCTGTGCCTCAGTTCCCTCATCTATAAAACAGAAACAGTATTTCCAACCTCTCACATTTACTCAGGGGATTAAATGGGATAACGCAAACACTGTACTAGAAACGCAGTGCATAGTTGTCTCTGTTGAGTAGAGCTTCATATTACATACCAATAAGGGATCAGTTTTTTCAAAAGAAATTTCAATAAATTATCTGAGAGTGTTCTTATAAGGTGGGTATAAGCAATACTATATCACTTAGTGGTCAAATAATTTTGTAGATTATAAGAATTCTGTCCAGAGAGGTTAAATGAATTCTCAAGAACAACTCCTTCGAGAATGAAGTCAAGTGCTGGTAGTGGTTCAGGTTGAGCACTGAGGAGAAGTGGGGGGGGGGGTGGCATGAGTGAATTCTTCCCTGAGATGGGGCGTTTGCCCACAAGATTCCAAACCAATGGTTCTGAAACCGGTCAAGCAGCATTCAGTGTTACTAAAACATACTGCGTTTACTTGAATTCCAAAGATGTGAAGGTCTGGGAGTAACAGCATGGAAAGAAGTGGGCCAAGAAAATCTTGAAAATGCTTAGGCATTCATGGCCACTCCTGCACAGTTCTGGGTGTGGGAGGGAAACTGTGACCTTCATTACAATGGACAAATGGGGACATTCAGCAGTGAGGATAATGAGAACACTGTGGCCATGCTGTACAAAGTCTCATATCTGCTCAGCTTCAGATGTTTCAGAACCTGGCTCTTCCTCCCTCTGCCCTCAGTTTTGTTACTTTAGAAGATAGCGCATCAACTTCTTCCCAAAGAACCACTCCCACTTTAAGGCCAAATGGTTACGAGCCTGCTTTTGCTCTCTTCCCTCTCAAGGCTTACATTATCCAGAGAAGTCTTGATGGTCAGTAAAACTTAACAGTTCAGCAAAGAACCATTTCTCTCTTCTCTGCTTGGTACTATTACCTTAGAAAGTGGAACCTAACGACTGTATTTCCTATGTGGATGTGTTGTAGAAAATCACCAGAAAAAACTTTAATGAAACAGAGATCTATGAGTCACTATGAACAAGCCATTTTTAGACAGTCGCCTCCCTATCTCTAGAGTGGTTTTGTTTCTGTTCAGCTTATAAGATCAGACGGTATATAATATTGTCAACCACTAGGCAAGTTAAACATGCAAAAAATACAGGAGTCATTTGATGGACCTAAACTCTCAGCTCTAATATACCTAGGTATAATATTCAAATCAGATTTCTTGGAAATCATCAAACTCATTCTCCTAAATTCAAACAAACCTAACTGAATTCACTAGTAATTGAAGAACCAAAGAGATCTAATTATTGAATACCTAGCATTTTACTCAGTGTTGAAATAGGAAACAGATCATTACAGTTATTAAGAAGAGAGACTAAACTATGGAAAGACCATCGAAGTCAATTTTCATAGCTGGCCAATGATACAAACAGAATGTATAAGCATGTGGATGGTGCACCAGGATGTTAGGCCTCATTGAGGGATGACAGATGTGTGTCAAGAATTTTTAAGGGAGTGGGCAGGAGTAAGAGGTTTGTTAATGGCGTGGGTACTGATTCTCTACCTTCTCGTGTGCCCTCACCATCCTGTCTCACTTCCGAGCACAATGCCTGGCACAGAATGACAAATGAAACAGAACTGAACTCTTTCCTCAATGAAATCCCCATTTCCAGTTCAGTCCAGTCACTACTTGCTCATTTGTTCATTCATTTAATAGTGTTTTTTTTTTCTTAAGAACAGTCCCCATCTTCTGTGTTTGAAGGGCATAAGCCAGAGATAGAAATGCCGCTCAGTTGGCAGAGCGCATGCGTAGTATACGTGGGACACATCTAGGTTCTAGTGTCCAGCACTACGCACGTCATGCATGGTGGCACTCATGTGTTTCTGGATTTTTGGAGGAAAATTCTTGTCTTTCTTGTGAAGTGTCACAAGCCTGGCCTCAGTTTGTGCTTCTCTCAGCATTATCTTCCAAGTTTCCACAATAGCTCACCCAACTCTGATCAGCTAATGGCACGAGCTCGTGCACACACATACACTCTCTGGTCAGGCCCAACCACCTGCCTTATTAACTCCACAAGTGTTCGTGCATACTCACACACATACACATATACCTATACACGGAGGTATAGACTTACATACAAACAGGCACATACATTTGGTGGATGGGGCAGAGCCCCAGATGTAATACTTTATTCCTTCTTTCTGGCCTTCTTAGACCTTCTTAGACAAAAGTTCTTTAGAAAATTACCCCATAGATAAAATGTTTACACAAAAGAGGAATTACAGAAGGATGTTGATATTAAGTTCAAAGCAGTGTTTGACTCTATAAGCTCATTATTTCAACACCACAGTTTCACATAGCCTCCATCTATCATAGTGCACATTTGTGGCTTCACCCTTGAATCTGACCTAGAATGAAAGTGTTTCCTGGATCACAAATCTGTCCCAAGCCTATTTTTCTTTTTGGCGTAATTGTGCAATGTATTCCTTATCATGTGGCCTTTACTTACTATTATATGAGTGGGCACATTCTATTCTTGATTCTAACTTTATTATATCTTTCTGGCAAAACAACTAAAACCATCTCCTAAAACTTTCTT
>JADRCC010562147.1:0-17443 GCA_019843855.1 Hylomyscus alleni
AAGGCTTATATAGGGTTGCGTGGGAGTAGGGTGAGGTGATTTTCAGGGTGGCCTGGGATTGGAGAGATTCTGTGGCCTGATCTTGGGCTTTTTGTTGTAGAACAAACAGAAGGCCTAGCCTCTAAACCCTCAAGCAACTTCTTTGTTTTCTCTTAACTAAGTGTCTTCTGAATATGTTGGTGTTTTATTTTTACTGTTCCGCTTTTAATGATTTGTTTTGTAGAGAAGTGGAGTATGTTCATGGCCACAGTGCTCCTGTGGAGGTCAAAAGACAAACAACAATCATTGCCTTCCACCATGTGGGTCCTAGAGATCAAACTCAGTAGCTTTCCTGCTGAGCACCAGCCCTGTTTTGGTTGATATTAATATTATTATTATTATTATTATTATTATTATTATTATTATTATTATTATAAAAAGAAACCATGGAAATATAAGAAAATAGTATAATGGCCATATTCATCATTTTTGACCTTTCACTTCAGGTAAAGCATCGTCAGTTTGCGGATATTTCATATTCCCACCCTCTTCCAAGCACATCTTCAGCATATAATTTTGAAATGCTAAATGCCATATATTTGTATTTATTTTTATATTTGTTGTAGTGATTAACTCTTAGGTACAAAGTGGTGTGTAAAATATTGTAGGAAAGGCGTGAAATAATTCTAAAAAGACTGTCATGATCTGGACAGGACAGGAGGAAGCATAAACTGATTCATGGCCGACTACAAGACCCCACTGTACATCTTTTAGACTTTCTTTTGTTTGATTTATGATGGAAATATGCAAATATGTGCCTAATCAGTTTTTTTAATTTCAGGGTTTTTTTTCTTCAGCTAACAAAAAGGAGGGATTATTTTTTCATTCTTTTTTCTTCTTTTAGGCTCTTCAGCTTCTTCACTGTTTTCCTCTTGACACACGATTAAAAGATGGCAGTGAGTATAACCATTGAGAAGAGATTGTGATAGAAAATACTGGCTATGACCTATATTTATTGAAAACAATATTTTATCATTTTACTAGGTTTGTTTTGGCAATCACCAAAAAGGCCGCCTTCTCCAATAAAATTTGACTTAAATGAATCTTTGTAAGTATATGTGTATATTTTAACTGTAAATTTCTTAGTTACATACTGCAGGATCTTCAGTGTTAAATAATTTAAATCTCTTAATCTAAAAGTTAACAAGTCATTTTAGTCAGCATAGCCAGTCACATCCTTCCTACACAGATGGACATCCATTTATGTGTTAAATAAATTTGTTTGTAATATCTACTCCATAAAAAATTAAGTCACCTACTTTTGCCTATAAGAAAATAAAAAATGAAAATCAATGTTCTTAAAATAAATAAAGCTAAGATGCTTCATGTGGAAATGCAGTTATTATGACCTGCCCACATTAATACAAGTAAGATTTTAGTTTGTGTCTGATTGAGTGCCTGGATCTATATATGCTTACTCTTAGCAAACACTTGGCCCACCGTCACTAATCTGCCTTTCTACAGAGAGCACTTGGCTTCTTTTTCTCAGCTATTGCTTCCTTCAGAATTCAACTATATTATCCGAAATGGCCTTTCTAATATGACATACCCATTTTTAGTAAATTTTTTTGCTGTTTCAAATTTAATGTATACTCATTCATACCTGATACACACATATGTGTGTGTGTTTGTGCGTATTTTTTTCTTTTTTTTTTTCTGAGACAGGGTTTCTCTGTTTAGCTCTAACTGTCCCGGAACTCACTCTGTAGACCAGGCTGGCCTCTAACTCAGAAATCCTCCTGCCTCTGCCTCCCAAGTGCTGGGATTAAAGGTGTGTACCACCACCACCCGGCTGATACATATATTCTTATGAATTAAAATTACTTTTCTCCAAGTATTCTAATAGTTCTGCACATCACAGTACTCCTGGTGACTACTTGAATATAGTGTTTTAACATGTGTTTTTGTATCAAAACAACATTTGGTATTTCTTTCTGTTTTGTTTCAGTCTAGACAGGAATTTCATTGTCTTAACTTTAAAAGGGGTAAAAATTAATTCTGCAAAACAATTGGAATATAGTTCTTAAGTATTAATATGAAGGCTGTATTTCCTACTGACTTAAATAACTTCTTTAAAACTGCCATTCAAACTGCTTTGTTTTTTATTTCATTTCAAAAGGCACCTCAGTTTTCTTCAGAGTGCTGCAAAACTATATGCTACAGTCTATTGCATTCCATTTTCAGAAAAGGTAAGATATTCTCCAGGCTCTATCAGGTATAAATAAGTATACATTAAATTTGAAACAGAAAAAAATTTTACTAAAAATGGGTATGTCATATTAGAAAGGCCATTTCGGATAATATAGTTGAATTCTGAAGGAAGCAATAGCTGAGAAAAAGAAGCAAAGTGCTATCTGTAGAAAGGCAGATTAGTGAAGGTGCTTCAAACCCAAGTTGATTTAGTTGGTGGCATCAAAATTTGTGTTTGGATTGTAAAAATCATTCAGTCTCTTGTTTGTGTATTTGTTTGAGCCATGAGCTCACACATGTTTGAGCCATGAGCTCCAGATCTTCCTGCTTTTACTTCCTAAGTGCTCAGATTATAGGCATGCACCTTCATGCCCAGCTAAAATCAGTCTTTTGGATTAAAAAAGAAAAATCTTTTATTTTGTTGTGTTACTGTCCATTCTAATGGCAGAAGTTGTCTACTCATTACATTTGCAGTGCTGGTAAATAGAAAGCTAATTTTTCTTTCTGAATTTAAATGTTGAAATAATATTTGTGAAAGCAATCATACTTAAGTAATAAAAATATTTATAGCTTTTTTTTACCTTTTTCTGTTATTCTACTTACTCTAAATTAGAAGTCAAAATGAGCCATTTCATAGTAATTTAAAAATACTTCATAGAGATAGATGTTCTTGACATAAGTTTTCTCCTTCAATGTTAACTTTCATACATTCCCAGACGTCTGAAAGTGTTGTCCTGCTTTGATTTTATGCCCTTAGAGTCATGCTCATTCTGTGAGACATCATCTTTTGAGTTACACCTAACAAGTTCCATATAGTTTTGAGAGACAGCACACGTGCATAGCTTAGCTTTCTCCTTAAATGCATATCAGAGTCAAATAACTTCTGCCTTCAAGTAAACTGGTTAGAGAAATATAATAAGAAAAGGGTCTTAGTTTTTTGTTGTTTTCTTTTTTAAGATAACAAGAGTATCTTCAAACTCATGATTCGTCCATTTCAGCCTCTTAATTGTTGGGAATATAAACATATGCCCCAAATCTGAATCTGTATTTAGCATAGATATGCCTGTTATAGATTAATCTTTCTTGGAAATAAAATATCATAGAAAGGTCTAGGAAAAACTAATAGTGTTCAGTCTTGTGTTGCAAGTCTTAACTAATCTCAGGTTTTCATAGGAGCTTCCTAATAGTAAATGTGGATGTAAGTTCATCTAGTTCAGCTTGCTTGAGCTATTATAGTTTCTTGCTTCTCAATGTATGAATTTAATTAATTTGTCAAGTATAACATTCAGGAAAGCTAAAATTTTGGCACTGAGGAAATGAGGAGAAAATGGTCTCTTTTTTTTTAAATTAGCAGAAAAAACAGGATTTAAAATTTGGTAACTACTAAGTAAATCTTAATCCCCAGCCTCCTTTCCTCCAGTAGCTTTTTGGCTGATACTTCTTTATGAAACAAAGATAAGTGTTTCAAATGGATCTTTATGAAACAAAGATAAGTGTTTCAAATGGATATAAACACACAGGTGATATGTTGTTTAATTAAGTTACAAATAGTTACCTATTTATTACTATACGTTACAAATAGTTAATGTTATAACGTGACTTGTTTTAATAGAGTTAACTTTAGAAATTCAGAGTTCAAAGAAATGTGTTGATAAAATTAACTTATTTTATGAAACAGGACTTATCAGTGAATAGCCTCATGGACATTCTCTCAGAAGTTAAAATTCAGGAATTCAAACCTTCCAACAAGGTAAGGTAGAAGTCTATCCACATAGCTCGTGGTTATTAAACTGCTGTTTATAACAAATCCCATTCTCAGCCTGAAGAAACCCAAGATGAACAGTTTTGCCCTTAGGGGTTTTTTATTCCCAAGAGTGGAGATGGGCTGTAGAGAGAAATGTACCCAAGTCTGCTCTAGCTGGCCTGCCACTTGGGCGTTGCTAAGCAGGCAAAGCATCTCCCAGCCTTAGTCACAGAAGCCTGTCCTTACAGTGGGTGGCGGGAAAGGAGGAGTAGCAGAGAATCCTGATAGGTATTTCAAGAGCACAGGCTTAAGAGGATTCCTAAGACAGAGGACATGGAACTGGATCCTCTGTGTACATTGGTGTAGTACTGACAGAAGTTCTCGAGATTTGAAATTAAAAGGAGCTGTGAGGAAGACTGCTAGTTTCTTAGGTGAACTAAGTTGAAGCGTTTAGGATGAAGGTGAGAAGCTGAAGATAGAATGAGTATGCAATAATTGAGAGCAGAGTAGAAAAGTCAATTAAAGGATACAGAACTGCAAGACATCATTAAGGATTCATATAATGCTAGTATGTGTGATGTGTTCTACTATACATTGACATGATGTAGATGGAAAATAGATGCAAAATTGGCCTAGTAATTATGCCTAGAAAATATCTTAGAAAGCACCAGAACCTGAGAAGTAGGCAGTGAAAATGGGAAAGTTTAAAAAAAAAAAATGTTATGTGCATAAAATATTTTTCTTTTTATAGACTTACTATATGCTATTCTTTATATACTCTAAAAACCAACCGTGAAACAACCTTCCTCAAGGAAATGATATGTGTAGGCATCCTACATCTTTATTTCATAGAAAGGGATCTTTGTAGCCAGTGGATTAAGGACAAAGCAGTGTCATCTTTATAAGAAGTGTTTCCAACCCGTGTTTGTCTTTGGCAAAGCTCAGCTGAAGCCCAGGAAGCACACTAGTATACTTTCTGGCTTGCATTGCTCTGGTATAGCAGCTCAGGGCTAATAGGGTTCCCTGAGCAGTATAAAGCTTTAATATACACTGTTTTACAACTCCTTTCAATAGCTTGTACTTCAGGTTTAAGGCCAACATCCCCTTGTAGATCTAAATGTGACAGCCAAGATATTAGATATGATGGCAGGCAAAAGTTTCTGTTTTATTGATTCTTTAATACATCATAAATGTTTGATGTTTAATATCTCACAACATAATTTGGTAAATTTTTAAAATAAATAGTACTTTAACAATCCTGGAGACATTCTTTGGTTTGAAAACATCTGTTGATCCTGTGGACTGTCTACTGGGTAATTTAAAGATAAATCAGTTGTGGTATATGCTTCACTAATGATGCTGTAGTTGGTATATGAAGGAAAATGTGTTCTTTAGAAAAGAACTACTCAGTAGTTAGCAAGTATTTACAGACCATATACATTTTGCAACTATTTCCGTTTTTTTCTGCATGTGATCAGCTAGTACTTAGAGCTATGCAATTTAAGTCTAATGTAGATTTGTCAAAGTCAAAACTATTATTATCAACTTCATTTAAGTGTGGAATTTTAAGATATCTATCATACAAGCTGTTTAAAATAAAAAAAATTTCAAACTTCAGTAAAAAAAAATAAATTGTTTTAGAAATGTTAGCGGTCTCTCAGTGACCAAGGTGGAGACCCAGGTTATAACATAAACATGCCAGTATATGGAAATAGATAGTAAACAAAACATTAAAATCATATACTAAGCAAGAAATAAATTAGCATAATGAGTGAACAGAGGCATTGAGCAAATATTTTCTCTTATGATTTGATTAAATAAGTAATTAAGATAAGTACTAGTCAAACAGATGTTAAGTGTGATAATAGTAATAACGTGATAGTAGTAATAAACATGTACACATATGTTTAATAAACATGTACACATATGTTTAATAAACATGTACACATATGTTTAAAGGTTGTTCAAACAGATGAAACTGCAAGGAAACCAGACCATGTTCCTGTCTCCAGTGAAGATGAAAGGAATGCTGTTTTCCAACTAGAAAAGGTTCTTTCCTCTAACAAAGCTACCAAAAGTAAGAGACACTCTTTAAAATACCGTGGACCTACTTTCCTGAAGAGCCATATTGATAAGTTCATGGGAATAATGTTAAATCATAATAGCTGATTGAGTCATCATAAAGGTTTCTGGTTTTAACTCTGACTAAATTCATCATTTTCTCCTTAGGTTGTTTCCTTCAAGTTGTAAAATTTAACGCTCCAAATTATATTAACTGTTATGTTGTAATTCTTACTGTTTTTATGCTTTAGGTGTCGACCAGGTCTAACTAGGTATAAGGGATTATCAAGGTCAAGGAAGGCACAATTTTCCCAAGCTATATAGTAAGACCCTGTCCCATAATACGAATCATGGTCTTCCCTACTCGGACTTTAGGCTTAGCACTCTAGGAGAAAGAATTACATGAAAGTCTTTGAAAGAGAGAGAAAGAGAGAGAGAGTGTGTGTAACAGAGAGATAGAGAATGAGAATATATGTAGATGAACATGTGGGCATACACATGCCATGGCACATATATATAAGTCAGGGGGTAAACTTTAGTACTTGGGCATTGGTCCTTTTTTTCTGTCTGACTTGAGAAAGAAGCTCTTTGTAGGTTTTCTGTTGCATGTACCAGGCTAGTTGGCCTACAGACTTCCAGGGATCTTCCTGTCTCTGCCTCCCATCTCTCCACAGAAACACTGGGATTGCAGATCCACTCACTGTGTCTGTCCAGCTTTTGTGTGGTAGATTCTGAGGCCTGAAAGTTGGGTTCTCATGCTATGATACAGGTTCTTTTGCCTACAGAGCTATCTAATTGTCTCAATTGATGACTAGGAGTACAAACTGATTTTAAAAACACTGTTATTAAAGCTGAAGTTTTAATTCTTTAAAATCAGAGTTAAGGGGGCTGGCGAGATGGCTCAGTGGGTAAGAGCACTGACTGCTCTTCCAAAGGTCCTGAGTTCAAATCCCAGCAACCACATGGTGGCTCACAACCACCCGTAATGAGATCTGTCTCTCTCTTCTGGTGTGTCTGAAGTCAGCTACAGTGCACTTATATATAATAATAAATAAATCTTTAAAAAAAAAAGCAGAGTTAAGTTGTCCATCTATGGTAAGCTTATGTATGCTTACCATCTTTTGGTAGAGAAATCAGTATTGCTCAAAATTCTGTGAACTCATGTATGAACCAGTAAAATTTCAGAAAAACAAAAAATGTTAATAGTATTTAAAGTGATACTGTAATTCACTAATCTAGAAGTATTCAAAAAGCTACATAAATGACTGTTAGTTGTCAGAGAGAACATGTTTTGAAGTGATATTTATACAGTTAAGTAGTAACAAAGATTTACTTTATACTTTACTTGGAAGCAAGTAATGTGGCAAATTGCTTTGTTTCTCTATTATTTTTCATACATTAATTTCTAGTTTAATGGTATTAAAGCCATGGCTTTCATGTTCTTTTCTAACTTCAGTTGCCTTGTTCTTTATGTATTTTTCAACTGGGTCTTTCAGCTTGGTAACTTGTATATTTCCTTATTAGAAATCTTGTTCTTTGAAAATTGTATGCATATACACTTTGTACATTGCTTTTAACCTCGTAAAGCTGTTAGCACTAACTAGAGTACATTGTCTGGTTGCTCTGGTCAGGTGACCTTCAGATGACAGTGCTTTCATTTGAAAAAGATGATGACAGTAATGGACACATAGATTTCATCACAGCTGCTTCCAACCTTCGAGCCAAAATGTATAGCATTGAACCAGCTGACCGTTTTAAAACTAAACGCATAGCTGGTAAAATTATACCTGCTATAGCAACATCTACCGCTGCAGTTTCTGGCTTGGTAAGCTTATTCTTTTAAAAATGCTTCTGTTTCACCCACATTATACCAACCTTAGCTTGACACTCAGATTTTAGAGACAAAGGGATAAAAAGTTGGATGTTCTAATTTAAACTTTCAAGATATTTCTGAAAATATAGTAAGGTATATCTTAGTCCTACATATATAAATATGATAAGCTCAAGATAGTACTGTTCTGATAGACAGTGGTCCCAATGACATTTCTTTCCCTCCTGGGTTTGGGGCAGTGGAAAGAATGGACCCACCCCAATAGCCAGCTGAGAAACAGGACCTGGAGTCCAGGGGACACTTCAAGATCCCCTGGATTTTGAGTTCAACATGCAGAAATCCTGAGGTCCCAGAATGAGTTATGGAATCAGGAGAATACTTGATTTTGAACACTCAGAGAGAGGCAGCTGGACAGGCTCAGAGAAGAAATGGGGTATCCCAATCCTCCCAAAGCACAGAGAAGAAATGGGGTATCCCCATCCTCCCAAAGCACAGAGCTGAGGCCCAAACATCCTGTCACTGTCCCTCCAGTACTCCACAGGGATCTTGTTAGCATCCATACAAAGTAGGTATTCTTAATATTGTAAGTACTTGAGAATCATCATTATGACCATTTATTATGCTGTACTCTATTGGTACCCTAAAGTTAAGAGTCCGTTATCTATCGCTATATTGATTGGGTTTAGATTACTTTAGTATTGTGTTGTGTTGTAGTTTGAAAAAGAGATGATTATGTGGTAAAATAATTTTGTTTACTATATATGGAATAGGCTGAACATATGTAAATCTATTCCATTTAAATTTATTTGGAATTAAAATGCCATACTAATGGAGAATTATAGAATGTGTAAAAAATCATTAATTTGTTGCTGTTTTAGATGTCGGTTAATTAATTTCAATAATGTCATGTCTGGACTGGCTCAGAATTTTCCATGAAAGAATCACTTTGTTACATGTTTTAGAATATGTATTTTTTAAAAAAGTGCTTTCAAAAGCCACTCGCAAAGCTAAAGCATAAAAAATGAATTTGGATAATAATTATTTTTCTAACATTTTCAAATTCAGATGAGAAAAATATTTGGGCACAAAATTTCAAAATGACATTAAAACAAATAAATTAATATACTACTAAATTTTATCTACTAAGAGAATAAAATAATCAAATATATTTTTTATGTTATTTATCCAATCTACTTGTATTAAAACTTCATGTTGTACCAATCAAGTGTGTATATTTTTGTAACTTTTTTATGTTTTAACTAAAGTATATTTGCATTAAAGAAAGAAAAACGTGTTTGAAGTTCTTTTTAAAATATATTGAATGTTTCTTAGAATTTAAAATATATAGTAAATTCCTAAAATAAAAATTATGAAAAAATAGCCAGGCGGTGGTGGCGCACGCCTTTAATCCCAGCACTGGGAGGCAGAGACAGGCGGATTTCTGAGTTCGAGGCCAGCCTAGTCTACAAAGTGAGTTCCAGGACAGCCAGGGCTATACAGAGAAACCCTGTCTCGAAAAACCACAAAAGAAAAATTATGAAAAAATAAAAAAATAGAAAATGTACTAAAAATATACAAATCAGTTAAATAAGAAATGTATATTGCTGCAATCATATAGTTGTTCATATTTTTTACAGAGAAATGCTTAAACCTTGGAAAAGGTTTAAGATCAATTAAGTTCCAAAGTAGTTTTAGATTCTTCAAATAATCAGATCACTGTCTCTTATCTAGGTTGCCTTGGAGATGATCAAGGTAGCTGGTGGCTATCCCTTTGACGCATACAAAAACTGTTTCCTTAATTTAGCCATTCCAATAATAGTGTTAACAGAGACATCTGAAGTAAGAAAAACTGAGATCAGGTATGTATGAAAGTCTAGTTTGCTAATATAACAAGAAAGAAATAAAATATTCTACTCTTAAAAAGGAAACATTACGTTTCACCTCTATTTCTTCTGTCTTTGTTAATCCTTCCTACTATTTCAGGACGTAGTCACACCTCATGTTGATAAATTATCTCCAAGTAGACTAGTCAAAGAATTCTCAGAGCAGTTGGTTTGTCACACCATTTAGCATTATACTTGGTTCCTAACTTGGAAAATTTTAAAGCCATTCTTGTCTGATTATAGTCCTGTCTGACTGTTAAACTTACAATCTAATTCCATACATTTATTACAACAGAAAACAGTTCCTTGAGGTTTTGTTTTTGACATGTCAGGTTGGCCACAACCAGAAATGTGAGTAGAAGAATCTTATCAGAAAGAACTAATCCATATTATCCTCATACATTACTTACAAGAACACAAAATACTGTTCCACTCAAAATAAAGTGAGGTGCTATGTTTCCAACTTTAACAGACCGTTTGAACACATGCCAAATTACATTATGCCAAGATAATCATTGTGGCATGTTTATGACAGGCAATGGTTAGAGCAATCTAAATGTTCAGTTATTGACTAGAACATCTGCACCATGAAACCCCTACAGATACTTAAAAAGAAAGGGATATGTGCATGTACATACATAAACATAGTCACACACACATGGAGAAAGAAACACCATATAACTTAGCTATATACCTATATAATATGTAAGACATGAGAACAAAATGATTGTATGAATGGAAGGAGAGGATCAAAAGGAAATGAAAGAGAGTCATGGACATTAGTAGAAAGCGATGGTATATATGCATGACACTGTCCTAAAATCATTACTTTGTGTGAACTAAAGAAGTATTAAAAAAAAGAAAATGAGGGTACTTTGTAATACATACTTGAAATGAGTTACTGAAAAAAATATACAATACACAGGTAAAAGTGATTACCTATATGTATTGACTATTTTAGAAATTTTAAACCCCACCCACTGCCACAGCATTAATTTCTAAGCAAATAATAAATAATAGACTGTAGGAAATTTATTAGTACTAATGGAAATAGATTTTAATATTTGTGTTCTTGATATACTTCAACAGAAATGGAATATCATTTACAATTTGGGACAGATGGACTGTACATGGAAAAGAAGATTTCACCCTCTCAGATTTCATAAATGCTGTCAAAGTAGGATATTTTAATTTCCTTCTTTTAATTAGTACCTTGAAGTCTGTGATTTCTGTGTAATTTGCCTCCTAATTTATGGGAACTCTAGTATGCCCTTGAAGCTATAATAGTACTAAATTCTTTATCAAGTTCACTCCTTTATATACTTATGTAGTATAGCTTACAAATAAGACATTATGAGAATAACAAGAGATTATAGTAGAACCCACACTATAATGACAGGATTTCTTTCAAGATTGCTTTAGCTTATTTTACAGTAGATCTTGAGCTTCTAATATTTTGTTTTCTTCCCTCCAACATTGAGAGCTCTCTACTTTCCAAGGAGGCACTTTCCGTTTCCCTTTGGCATGTCTGAATTGTCAGTCTCATTGTTGTTGCACTTTGTGTCTTCTATTAAGTCAGTAGTTCGCAGCCTTCCTGATGCTGCAGCCCTTTAATACAGTTCCTCATGTTGTGATGACCCCTGACCGTAAAATTATTTTGTTGCTACTTCATAGCTGTAATTTTGCTAGTTATGAATTGTAATGTAAATATCTGTTGCCAATGGTCTTAGGCGACCACTGTGAAAGGGTCATTTGACACCCAAGGGGCCACGACTCACAGGTTGAAGCAGAGCTTACTTAAAACACTAGCACTTGAGAAGTCATTCAAGTAATAAAGACAGCTGCTAAAGCAACTGATAGGTAGGTCGACCATGTGAATGTACTGGACCAACAATTGCTTCATGGTCTGGACAGCTTCAGACTTTACCACCCTGCTAGAACAGCATCCAGTTCAGTGTTAACATGTTTATTCTAAGGGCTGAGCCTGCAGCTTAGTGGAAGAGCATGTGGGTGACATGCATCTAGCCCCAGGTTCAGCCTCCAGTTCTGGGAATGCACCTAAGTTGTTCAGTTCTGAAATTTTCCATTTAATATTTTTAGGCTCTGGTTAACTGAGAAATGTGAAACTACAGATAACCACTATAGTTTTTAACCTGTAAAGCTGTTAGAAGGTATAAACAATATTTATATAAGCCTGCCCTCTTTTTGGTAGATATAAAACATTTTTACCCATGTACTTTGGATGACGCCTTGATTGTTTCCTTTGGTGTTTACTTTTAGGAAAAGTATGGAATCGAGCCGACAATGGTGGTGCAGGGAGTCAAAATGCTTTATGTCCCTGTAATGCCAGGTCATGCAAAAAGGCTAAAGTTAACGTAAGTATTTAACATATGAGGAGAGTGATAAGAATCAAAATGTAAGTTTTATACACACTGGAATGCAAAGAAGATACTGGGATTTATATAAAAAGCATTATTCTTGCTTTATGCCATGAGTAAAGACTTAATGTGTCAGAAGAAGAAGGTCAACAGTCCAACTCTCAAGAGACTCATAGGATTACACCTCTGTAAATTTGTTACAGACTGTCAAATGTATACTAAGTAAAAGTAGACCCATGCCTTACTTACGAACATAGAAAACTACCTTTGCAAAACTGAGATATAAAACAAGAGTACAAAATACTGCTTTTATTTATTATTATTATATTATTTTCCTAAAGATGCCTGTTGTGCATCAGGCTTTATTCTAAGCATTGGGGATACAGTTGAGAACAACGGACCTTCCTACTTGAGGAATTAGGGAGGAAATAAACTCTAAATGTAAGGTAGTGGTAGATGCTGTACAGAAAGTAAAGAATGGAGAGAGTCACTTTTGGTCTTTGCACTTACTAAAATGGTCTTTTTGAACTCTATGTAGCACTGCAAACTACCTCCAGTTGTAGTTTGGTATGCCTGCCCCATTTTGCTCTCCCTTTTAAAAATGTATTTCTTTGCCGGGTGGTGGTGGTGCACGCCTTTAGTCCCAGCACTTGGGAGACAGAGGCAGGTGGATTTCTGAGTTCGAGACCAACCTGGTCTACAGAGTGAGTTCCAAGACAGACAGAGCTACACAGAGAAGCCCTGTCTCAAAAAACAAAACAAACAAACAAACAAAATGCATTTCTTTATTCTTCAATTTGATCATCATATACTTGGATCATCATTATCCCTTTATTCCCTTCCTCCACCCATGAAACCAGTAGTTCTCAACCTATGGGTCACAACCCCTTTGGCAAACCTTGATCTCCAAAAATATATACATTACTATTCATAACAGTAGCAAAGTTACACTTACAAAGTAACATGAAAGTAATTTTATGATTGGGGGGAAGCATATTAAAGCATTAGGAAGGCTGAGAACCACTGCATTAAACTCATTCTTTTCCTAGCATTACCCCCTCCTAATTTTAATGTCTTTTTCCCCCAGGTTCTTTTCTTTATAATTGTGCATACAATTCCACACATGCAGGCACTTGTGTGGCGGTCAGAGGACAACCTTGTAGAATGTGCTTTCTCTTCCCCCTTTCTTACATGAGTTCCTAGAGTTCCCAAGGTTGGATAGAAAGCTCTTCTATCCACAGAGCCACCCATACTACCTTTTAATTAAAGTTGCTTTCATTAGCATTTGTGGAGGATTATTTGAGTTGAGCTTGAGGAATTTATCAGTGGCTACCCCACTGAATTAAATTACTCACCTTCTGCCAGTAACCATAGCTACCTTCTGAGCCTTCCCATTAACTGTGGTACACTGATGGGCTGGTTTTGTGCAGCCATTTTCATTCTGAGTTCATGGGTATAATAGCTATGTGCAGAAAATAACATTATCCTTTCCCATCCTCCAGCTTTTGCATTCTTTCCACCCCATCTACAGTGTTCCCTGAGTCTAGAAAGAAAGCTATACAGGTGTCCCGGTTAGGGCTGTCCACTCAGTCTTCACCTAATCTCAACACACGCAGCTTCCCCATTCACTATTGCTCACTGCAGACAGAAGTTTTCTCTCTGACCAAGCTGAAAGCAGAATGTTTATGAGTAGAAACATACTTAGGATATGGTTTGATACTGTGTCCAGTTAGCAAAGTAACAGGAGTAGATATTGTTTTACACAGAGACATTTGAATCTAGGGCCTACAACATCCTCCCTAACCTTAGATTTTTCATCAGGTTTAAAGCTTGAAGTATGAACTCTTGGGTAGTAAGGTCCTAAATCAATCAGAATGCAGTGGTTATCCTGATAATAGCCAAACCACTCTTGTGCCATTGAGCATTGGGCATATCTTGCCTGGCAGCTCACTTTTCGCAACTGAACCCCTAGTGGTCTGTTTAACACCTTCCCACATTATGCAATCTAGCCAGCAGCGTGGATCCGTCTACCTCAGTTCTAGCTTCATTCTTTTATATCTTTCAATCAGAGTAGGTGGTATCTTCAGCGATAGGATCTTATGTAGCTCAGGAGGACAGTCAGGAGAAATGACATTGCTTTGGAGTCCTCTGAGGCCTCCTGAGCAAATCTCATAAGGACGTTTAAACAAAAGGGAAGATTTTTGTTTAATAAACTATGGCATGGATTAATGAGTTCAAGTGATTGCCACACAAGTGTGGCAACCTAAACTCAATCCTCAGAACCCAAACCCATAGAAAAGTAAAAGAAACTCCACAGTGACCTTCACACACATGTACCATGGCAGAAACTTCTACATATACACAGCATATTACTTACATGGGTATACAAAATAATAATAATAATAATAATAATAATAATAATAATAATGTTTAAATAACTTAGAGCTTCTGAAAACAGCATTATCCACTCATGTATATTCATTTAAACTCATAGTTTATAATTGTCTTATAAAATAATATTCATCCTTATGGATATTTGATGGATCCTTAGATTCAATTTTTAACCCTTCACATATCCATTTATTATATATACAATCCAATAAATGCAATATATTACATAAATAGAATCATTGACAGAAATCACATGGTCATTTCAGTAGATGTAGAAAAGGCCTTTGACAAAATCCAACTTCCTTTCATTATTAAAAACCCCAAAGAGACTAGAAATAGAGAGAATGTATATCAGCATAATAAAGGCTATATATTACAAGTCTACAGTAGGAAAAGGAGAAAAATTCAAAGTGTTGCACGGAAGCTTAATTTCATGAGGTACCATTTGTCAATTGTTGTTCTTATTTCCTGAGCTAGTGAGGTTCTTTCTATTCCTAAAATGTTTACCTGTGCCTCTAACTTGAAGTGCTTTGCCTGCTTTTTCCTCTAGCAGTTTTAAAGTTTCAGACCTTACCTTAAGATCTTTGCTCCAAGCCGGGCTGTGGTGGCACACGCCTTTAATCCCAGCACTTGGGAGGCAGAGGCAGGTGTATTTCTGACTTTGAGGCCAGCCTGGTCTCCAGCCCCGGGCAGTTTGTATTTTAACATTTTAATGAAACGTACTTTTTTCTCTTTAAAAAGAATGCTAGGGGGACTGGAGAGATGGCTCAGTGGTTAAGAGCACTGACTGCTCTTCCAGAGGTCCTGAGTTCAAATCCCAGCAACCACATGGTGGCTTGCAACCATCTGTAATGGGGTCTGGTGCCCTCTTCTGGTGTGTCTGAAGAGAGCAATGGTGGTGTATTCATATGCATAAAATAAATAAATCTTTACAAAAAGAAAAAAAGAGAATGCTAGCAGATCCGTGATGTCTCTAAACCAGGAAGTGTAGGAAAACACACTGCATTACTCTTGGGGATTTTTGTTTCTTTTTTGTCATGTCGTGTTTTCAACTTGGAGCTTTTAGTAAGGAGAAATTAATGTATAAGAATAGGCAGATAGTTATATTTAAAGTATATATAGAAATCCAATCTCTGACTAGTACTAACTAGCAAAAAGTTCTTTCATTTAATCAAATTACCAAAGTATTTATCTTTGCTTACTCTTAGAATGCACAAACTTGTGAAACCTTCCACTGAGAAGAAATATGTGGATCTTACTGTGTCATTTGCCCCAGACGCTGATGGAGATGAAGATTTGCCAGGTCCCCCAGTCAGATACTACTTCAGCCATGACACTGACTGATGAGTAGACATTGTTGTGGAAATACTCCAGGAATACTTTATTTTGGAAAGTGTACTTAACTCAGAAGCTCAGCTCATCATACCGGGGATTTCTTTTTGCCTTAATGGAAGGGAAACCTCAGTAGAGAACTTAACTCCAGTGAAGAATTACAAAATGTTTTGAAGCATAGTACACATGTGTCTGTTGCTTCCTACGGTTATGATCACAACAACTTTGAACTGGAATACCATTTTCTAATGCTTACAAGGTTGTTTATTAAGCCCTGTGGATGAAAGAAGGAACAAGAAATCATTTATCTATGACCAGAAGAAATAAAGATGAAGTAATTGAAAATAGTGAGTTCATGCTATTCAGAAAGCTAAATCTTATTTCAAGGTTTTCTTTTTTATTTGGTATTTGAGACCCATTATTTCAATATAAATAGTGTGGCACTGTACTGCTTACATGATTAGGCTTTGAAAATCCCATAGCAGAGAGGAGGAGGAGGAGGAATGGTAGCAATAGATGAAGAGTAGAGATTTAAAACTAATTACCATTAGTGTCCTGTTACCTCTGCTAACAGTGTGGTGTACTTCCTCCCCTAAGTCAGGAGTGTCCCTGATCCGATCAGTGTTGTAAACAGTGAGGTAAGATGACATGTTAACTTGGACTAAATGTTAACAGTATTACATGCACTCTGAAACTCTCATACAAAATCCATGAATGTGAGCAGATAAATATGGCTACTCATTTGATTGTTAATATACCTTTATTTTATTTATCTGGAAGTCTAAACTAGTCATAGTATATAAGACCAAAATGTTTTTTAAAGGGAATATTCTTAGAAATAGATAAAAATTAGAAATTTTAATACTAATATAGTTGTCTTTTTTTTTCCCCTTTCCAGCAATGAAATGGAGAGAGAAAAAATATATATATATATATATATAGTATTTTTTTTAAAGGAAGCATGTCATTTCACTCTTCATTCCCAAATTGGGAATTGACAGAAATAGAATAAATTATATTTTTTTAGGTTTTTCTTTATTGAGAGAAATGCTCAGTTTCCTGATATGAACAGTTGCTACTAGTGATATAATTGGGTCCATTAAAATATATAAACAGTACTTGACTGTAAAACCCGTGAAAACAGCAACTGAGTCTTCTTTACAAGGGTTATCGTGCATTCTAAACAAGTGCTAATGGCCTCTGGAAGTCACTTGCCTGGAGTTCCTATTCTTATTAACCCTAAAAGATCTAAATACTTTGATGAATTAAAATTTAGATTGCATCAGTATTAACTCCAACTGTATCTCTTTATACTCTGTACTTACTTTCCATTTACAAACAATTTAGAAACTCTGTGGTAACCAGCTTTTTGTTTCCTCCTTTTATGAAGTGTCCAGTTGGGAAATGGGGTGAGTTTGTGTAATAAAATGTTCTGTTCAATGAGAGATGGAGAAAAGTGGGCAGGATCCATTTTAAAGCAGTGGCTACCTTTAAAATAAACTATATATTTTATCATATCCTACCCTCTCCCATTGTTCATAAATTGAATCCATGAACATTAAAGGCTCTGTGGCTTAGAACTTAATGAGAAAAA
>JADRCC010562150.1:0-10621 GCA_019843855.1 Hylomyscus alleni
TTCAGCATGGTTCCTACCATCAGCATTCAGCACTTCTCTCCAGCCACTATAGGCAGTGCCTACCTCAACCCTCATGCTAGCATAACTATGCTGACAGTGCTGACTGACCATAGCCAGGTCTCCAACTCCACACTCTTTTGTCCAAGTATTCTTGAATAAGATATCTCAGGAAGCACAAACAGGAAGGTATCTGCACTCTAGGAATTCAGTGTGACATTATTGACCAGAACGCCATTCTTATCTATGTCATTATGGTGTGATAAAATTTTAGATCCCAATGCCATACCCTTTCTATCCAACACTTTTTGTCAGCTTTGTCCAGGCCACCATAGCTGTGGTGCTAAATCAAGGATACAGCCTGGTATATTCTTACCAGCAGGATACCCATGCCTATTACTATGAAGACAACATCCTGGGCTCTCTGATAGCTGAAGAATTCAGACAATGCTTTCAGGCCTATGGCTCTGCATCTTACCCTGAGAGTCAGCCCTCTGCCACACCACCAGAGATGATGATGATGCTAAAGGAGATTCAGTCAAGAAATGTTCAAACACCTCTCTCTACCTCTGCCACCATGTATTGCACATCTGCTCAAGCCATGCCAGACAATAGTCTTCCTAGTAAGTATAGAGCCAGAAGGGGAAGGAGTAGGATCAGCACTCCAAGGAGACTCAGGTCTTTCAATAATTGACATCCCACACAGAAGGAGAATGTGGGTCCTTCCAGGTTAAGTATAACTGTGGCTTTCCATCCCCACCTTCAAACTCTATCATGAGGGGTAATACAAGGCATAATGAGTAGTATCCATACTGAATTAAGTGATTCCCACAGAGCACACCACACTCACACATCACTGTCCAATGTGATGAGTCTCATGCCCCAACCACATTGAAATCAACTCTTTCCTGGTATATTGCTCAGAGCTATAGTGGACACCAAGGGATTGTGTGTGTATAAAGGGGGGGGGGGGGTGGCTGGATTGTCCAAAAGTCAAAATCTTTCTCCAGAGCAAAGCAGCTGAGAACCTGTCTTAGAGGACATATTCCTTCCAGATTCCAACCACTTATCCTGGCATTCTCTTACACTTACAATAATATAGTGAGTTCAGTGCAGTACATGTACCACTGTTAAGGTAGCCAAACTGCTACTTCTTTTTTTCTTTTCCTGTGTACTTCAGAGGATATTCAAGGTGAAAATTATAAGATTATGTAGACATGTTTTCTGATACTGAGTCACACCAATGCCCAAAGATTTAAGTTTCTTAAATCAATTTTCATGCCACTTGTAAGAAGTTTGTGAAATATGGGGCAGGAGAAAAGCCTTTGTTGTTGAAATTCTTGCCTGGACTGGATTTGTGTACCTAAACCCACATAAAACTGGCTTCTGAGGCTGTCTGTGTAATTCTGTTGGCACAAGTTCACATGGAAAAATAACCCACCAAAATTGTAAAGCTCCAAGGAAATGAGAGGCAATGCACCTTTTTCTACAAAGGGGAAGGCAAGTGAAGGCCACACACCAAGGGAATTCTGTGACCTTACCATGTTGGCTATGCATCCACATACACAAAATCATCTGAGAAAATCTAACATGGCATGGATATGAGAAACAACAGAGCAGTCACCATCTTTCTGCAAATGCCAAATTGGTTCATCGCCAAAGGAGGTCAGGACTGGAACTCAAGCATTTCAGGATACAGGAGCTGATGCTGAGGCCATGGAGGAATATTTCTTACTAGCTTGCTCAGCTTGCTCTCTTATAGAATCCAAGACTACAAGCCCATGGGTGGCACTACCAACTGTGTCCCCCGCTTTGATCATCAGCTGAGAAAATGTCCCACAGTTGGATCTCATGGAGGCACTTTCACTTCTCAAGCTCTTTTCTCTGTGATAACTCCAGCCTGTGTCAAGTTAACACACAAAACCAGGCAGTACAAATTACCTTCTTGTCAACTTGACACACACACATATCATATCACTCTTAATCGTCAACCCTTACTTTTATTAAAAGTGCCACAGTCTTTGCATATTAAAAGTTCAATCCTTTTAATTTATTCAAAGTCTTTAAAAAAATTCAAAGTCCTTTAACAGTTGGCTCAACTAAAACACTTTCTTCCTTCAAGAGGGAAAAATATCAGGCCACAGTCATAATCAACAGCAAAATCAAACTCTAACTGCTCAATATCTGGGATCCACTCATGATCTTCTGGGCTCCACCAAGGGCTTGGGTTACTTCTCCACTCTGCCCTTTGTAACACACATCTTCTCTTCTAGGCTCCAGGACCTGAGTTCCACTACTTCAGCTCTTCTTGGCAGTCATCTCATGGTACTGGCATTGCCAAAACATTGCTATTTCCCACTGCAACTAGGCTTCATATATAGCCACTTACAGACACTCTTCAGGTACCAAGCCTCAACTCTTTTCATGACACCTTCAGTACTGGGTGATCAATTGCAACTGAGGCTGCATCTTCACCAATGGCCTTCTGTGGCATCTCAGAATGGTGAGCCTCAGATGCTTTTCATGACCTTTCAAAACCAGTACCACCTGGGTGACTCTTACACATTACCAAGTCCAGCCACAGCACAAGGTGCAACCCTGGCTATCTCTGGAACACTGATGCTTTGTGCTCTCAGAAAACAACTCCCAGAAGATTTCACCTCAGTGATTCTGGTCTCTTCTTTATCACCACTAATTTCTTAGCTCCTGCTAACCAACATCAATAGTCCCAGTAACACAAAGATTCGTTTTAGTGGTATCTTGTTAATCACAGCTGATTCTTCTGCCCCAGCTAACCAAAACTACAGAATCTTAACAATCAAAATAGCAATGGCCCTGATAAAAAGTCTTTAAACTTCCCGCTGAAATTTCACAAGCCAGGCCTCAATCTTCTGCACTATTCTCAACATTGTCTTCCAAGCTCCTACACAACATCCCACAAAGCCCTTATAATCGAATAGATTTTCTAGCCCAAAGTTCCAAAGTCCTTCAACAGTCCTCCCCAAAACATGGTCAGGTTGTCACAGGAATACTCCACTATTCTGGTACCAGTTATCCTGTGGTGCTACGAAAGGAGGAGAAAATCTTACCATGTACTGACTTCTTCCTTGACTCTTTTGCAGTGGTGGAACTGGAGCCATCCCTGGGACTGTCACCTTCAAGCCAAACACTGTGTCTTCTGCAGAGTCCAGGATTCTACATCACTTGCACCCAGGTTTCCCAGAGGAAGACACCATCTGTTAATGGGGACAGGTCATTAACAACACCTATACATAGTCCTTGAGAATTCCTGGCCTTGCCTCCACCTACAAGCTTGGAACAAACAGATTAAAAATCTGCATGAGATGGAAGTTGAGCATTTGATGCCTTGGGATGCCAATGAGGGCACTAAAGAAAACCAAAACCCATCACTCCTCCCTTTAGCACACTCTGACTGGCAGCAGCCTCTACACTGCACTGACAGAAGTCTGCTTCTGACAATGCCATCTTGGGAGGCATCTGGCTGGGTCTGGAAGTAAAAGGAATTCTGGACAGTTTGATGATGTTCACTAATGACTTTGCAAATATCACTACACTGGTGGCAGATATTCCCCAACTTTTAAATTTCCTCACAGGCCTAGATCATTTCCCAGATACCACAATAACTGAATCCAAAGACTCCCCAGTCATCTGGAGGGATCATGCCCAAGAAAAATCCAGAGTTATCAACAGGAACTCTGACCAGGTGAGAAAGAATGACCATGAAGACTCTGAGGTGATTTATGAAGTTGCTCAGGCCAAAATCCCAAACTGGGATCTGATGGAGGGCAAGGGGCCTATGGCCAGTGTTGGGGTCAGTGACAAGGCTATTCACAACATGGCAAAGTACTTGGAAGGCAAAGCTCCCAAAGTGTCACCCATCAGGCCCAGCAGAGTTAGGGGACAAGGGCAAGACATGACCAAATGTACTAGAGAAAATAATTCCAAGAAAACAGAGGAGCTTAAAACGTCAAGGAACAGAGTCAAAACAGAAGAGAAGCACAAAATCCCCAAGATAAGGAGGGATCTACCTGAGCTCAGCCACAACAGCCTTAAAAAGCCTCAAACCCACCTTGGCATGCACATTCTGGATTCTTTGCAGGTCTTCCACCCTCTGGGGAAGGAGAGTGAAAAGAAACCTGGCATCACTTCTTCCCGGGCTCTGGGAACTTTTAGCAGCAACAAATATCCTGGTCCAAGCCCAGCCACAACAATACTACAGGATATGCCACATGAGTGCCAGGGCCCTGACAAAACTCCAGGCAAGGCTCAGGAAGCAGAGATCAGTGCTTACAAGGAGTGTACATCTCAGTCCCAGTATGAGCTGCCCCCAGTTGGGAAGGTCAAGTTAGTACCTCTGCCTTTCCCAACCCTGGACCAGCCTCAAGTCAGACCTGCTTCTAGAAAGCCCCTCACTCTGGCTTCACACAGGCCCACTACAGCTTACTCTGAGAGGTGTCATTTTCACTCACCTCAATTTACCACACTCAGGCCATCCCAACCACCATCTGTCAGCAAATCTTTGATGGCTTCTTCAAAGCCAGCTCTGCCAATTTCTTCCAGTGCCACACGATGTACTGTAACCAACATCATCCAGATTAGCACTGTGCTTCAGTCAGGCACCTTGAGGCCTACACACTATAGAACATCATCTCAGAATTCCCACCAGAGGCAGCCTCTTTCTGCTGCCAAGAACAAGGTGTCAACATCTCCCAAATCTCAAACTCAATATCAGCTGCAAGACTTCAGCCGCCAACAAATTCTGTGGAGAAAAGTTGACATTCTGGGACCAGTGGTCTCACAACCCATCACAAAAGAGCAGAGGCCAGAGAGAGAGGCCATGAAGAGGAGGGCTCAACAAGAGGGAGAGAACACTGCTAAATACACCTCTCCTGGGAAACTGCAGCTTTTTCTTCAGAGGGAGAAAGATATGGAAATTTCTCGATACTATGGCTATGCAATGTAAGAGCTGTCCAGATTTTTGTAACAAATTGTTTTTCAGTGTTGACAAAGATTAATACAGAGACTGATATATATGTATACATGGAGTTTCAAGTATTATGTGAATGTTTAGTGACATAGGTACATCTGAGTTATGTAAATGTTTGTTTATATAAATGAATAGACAAATTTTCTGCAATACTTGTAAATTGAACTGTAAAATTGACTGGAGAAATTTAAGTCAATTCTTTAATTCATGGTATACATAGAGGATTTGGTTTTTTTTTCTATTTTTAATGAACAAACAAAAACAACAAGAACAAACCCCTGTTACTTCCCCCCTCTCCAAGCCTGCCACCCGATCCTCTCCCACTTATCAGCCCTGTCATTCCCCTACACTGGGGCACAGAACCTTCACAGGGCCAAGGGCCTCTCCTCCCATTGATGACTGACTTTGCAATCCTCTACTATACATATGCTGCCATAACTCTGATTTTAAAAATCTAGATTGCTCAAGTAATATGTTATAAAAATATATCATATGATAATATTTAATGGTAAAGCAATTCATCTGTAGCTATAGTTGTATTGAAATTATTCTCCTTGAGTTTATTTTCATTGTACTAGTCACTGAACATGGTGTTTCCTAAAACTTATACTGCAACCTGAAAACACTCGAGCTGTTACCACACTTCCTCCCATTTCTACCCTCTCACCCCAGCTCTTAATCATTATTCTGTAACACAACTCTTCCTGATATTTTGTGAGATGAAATACAGGCTTTCATGTATACACAGCCTAGCACCCATACACAAGAAAAACATTATCAGGATGACTGTTTCTGAAATGGGTTGAATTGGATAAATGTATTTGTCTCAAGTTGTATCTATTTCTGAAAACATCTATTTAATATTTTATTTTAATTTACATGTCTCCTCTGAATATATTCTTTGGCAACATGTGTGTGTAGCTCTATCACAGAGAAGAAGGGGGTGCCAGAACTCTGGTTCTGGAATTGAGGTAGGTTGAAAGGCACCATAACTCAGACTGGTGACTCTGCAAAAACAATATGTGTTCTTGTGTGCTGAGACATCTCACCTGGCCCAGGCTGAATGCAGATTCTTGTAAATTCATTTTCTTTATAGCTGAAAATACATCATTATCTATGTCCATCATGTTTTCCTGGCCCATAATGTTGCTTTTGGACACCAAGCTTGGTTCCCTAATGTATTGCAGAAATGGCTGCAATCATCACTGATACACAAGGATCTTTCCAATATGGTATACTTGCACCATTTGGTAGGCCAGGTTTTGGCTTTTGGGAGATCTTCCATATTGACATCCAAATACTGGAATATTTCACATCATTGCCAGCAGTGCATCACTTCCTGCGCACTTCTTCAGAGGTGTTTGTCCTTCCTTTTCTGAATGACCTTGGATGACGTTTCCTGAAGTTTCACTGTACAATTCTGATTCTTCCTGAGTCTGGAGAAATTATTTGCTTTCAACAAACTGGGTTACCTTTCTTCTTATGATGTAGATATTTTTCCTAATTGTAAATGATCTAGATACTAATCTTCTGTCTAAGATATCTGTTGTGGGAATATTAAAAAAAATGAATCCACCCCACAAATTCTCTTTCCCACAGGACCACATTCTAGTACTGGTACTGTCAGACCACACTACTATGTCCCGGCAGGTTATTGCTATTGTCTCCCAGCTAGCTGTAACATCTTGCTCACCTGAGACATTTTACACATCCCCATAATCATTCATCTAGTGCCTAATACTTGGTAAAGTATGACTCTTAAGGCTTAATTATCTAATCAGGTTTATGTAATAATAGGAACACAATTACAAGATGCCAATACAATAATTTCAGTGCCAAATGATGAATACAATGTTTTGACCCAATTAACCTAACCTTGTAAAAAAAAAAAACTTTAGCCTTCTTGTTACAACCATGCAGGGTCTGAATCATCATCTTCCTTGCCTCCATGATGATGATCCTCGGCTACCTTCCTGCTCTCTCCCTTTTCCCCCTCCATTTCTAGCTCCACCTCTCTATTCCTTTTCCAATTACAGACCTGTCACTGCCCTAATGTGATTGGACAGAGAAAATGCTGCAACAGATATCTACAGCAAGTATTTGCTCCTGCTCTTGAGGCCATCTCAACTCCTTTCTTGAGTGGGAGGATCCCTTTACCTCCCTGAGAAACCATTTGTGAACCGTCAGCATGGGTAGAGTTCTACATCCTTGACTATCCCTGTACCTTGAAGTCTATGTGCTACTCTGCTTTGACAGTTTCACACTTGGTACATTTAAGTCTCTGATGCATATGGCATTGGCCTTTTCCAGCAAGCTAATTATGTATTTTTTTAATTTTGATTTCCTTTTAGTGTCTTGAAACATGATATCTCTCCATAGCACTAGTTACCCTGGTAGTAACTATGTAGACCAGGATAGTGTTGAACTTACAGGAATGTCCCTCCTTCTGTGCTTAGCTCTACCTGTACTATCTCCAGAGGGCTGGAGCTGAAGGAATACTCCACCACACCAGGTAGAATCACATTTCTTTCTTTATATAAGGATATCCAATTTTTATATCATTTGATAAAGAGGTAATATTTTAGCCAAAGTGCATTTTTGTTATCTATCTAAAAACACAAGAGATTTAGCTAATGCATTTACAACTGGAAGTCAACTCAGATTCATTTATATAAATCACTTTACTACCACTAGCAGGCTGAACTACCTATCATAGCAATGACAAAATGACCTCATATGGAATGTGATTTTTCTATCCAGGATATTTTGTACTTTCTATTAATGCTAAGATTGCTTTACTTCTGGGGAAAAAAATGACATTGGAATTTTACTGGCTTATTGTATCCAAACTTTGATAGATTTTCATAGATTAGGTATTTTCAAAATATCAAATTGACAACATCTGTGAAGGCTCAATACTGTCCAATCTAACAAGGGCTATTAGCTGTCTAGAGTAACCCTTGAAGAGAACATTAACAAGTTCAGCCTTAAAAGAACCCACCACTTGAATCCCATTATCCTCACAAGGGCAAATTTTGGTAGAAGTGATGATGGAAAGCCATAAATTAGGGAAGTCTTTTTTTAAAACAGACTTAATTCATTTATTTTTGTCATATAAAAACCCTTATGTGGTAGCCACAGCTGGAGCCTGGGTCCTCTGAACAGAGACACTTGTGTGGGTTTTCAAAAGATGATTAGTGAATTCCTGGTAAGGAGACTTGATGAACACAGTCTCTTTCCAGAGGTCAGGAGTCAGATTAGCTGTATGTCTTGGAGATGACACCAAAAGGGGTCTTGGCAAAGTTGTCCATGGTGGCTTTGTAGCCTCTGGCTGATGTATAGCAGTCATGTATACCGACCATCAGCAGCAGCTTCTTGGGCATAGGAGCAGAGACAATGCCAGTGGCTCTGGGGGCAAGGATGAGAGGCACCAGCACAGAGCCACAGCGACCTATCACCTTGCATGGAACTGTGTGAGGCTTGCCAATCTTGTTCCCCCAGTAGCCCCTCCACACAGGGACGATGGAAAGCTTGGCCAATAAGATGGACACTCAGATGGCAGTGGCAACCTCCTTGGAGCACTTAACACCAAGGCCAAGGCGACCATTGTAGTTCCCAAAAGCGAAGAATGCCTGGAACCTGGTCTGCTGGCCAGCACAAGTCTGCTTCTGTACTGGCATGATTTTCGGAACCTCGTCCTTTAGGGATGCACCTAGGAAAAAGTCAATGATCTCAGACTCCTTAATGGGCAGGGAGAACGGGTATATGTCCTCCAAAGACTTGATATTCATCTCCTTAACCAGGTGGCCAAGCTTGGTGATGGGGATCCACTGCTTGTCTTCAGCTTTACCTCCGCAAGCCCCGAGTCTAGACCATGGCCACGACCTCGACCAGGACCATGGCCCCTAAGACCACTGCTGAATCCTCCATGGAAGCCACCCTGGCCTCCTAATCATGGGCCCCAGATACTCTGGGCCCTCCCGCTGCACCAGCGTCATCCTCCATTTGGTTTTTCCCGGAGCAGAGGAAGCAGGGAGGTCTTCAATTATATCATTCTTCATGTGCTGCTTTAACTCCAGATATGGGCACTGGCATGGAACCACTGTGCTTTTGATGGAAGAGTACATAATTCTTTTAATTTCCTCAGAGTCTGTTATGTCTCCCTTTTAATTTCTGATTTTATTTGGATAGTGTCCCTCTGTCTTTTGGATAAGGGTTTGTCCATCATGTTGATGTTCTCAACACTAGCTCTTGGTTTCATTGATCCTTTGTATTGTTTTGTTTCTAACTGATTGAATTCAGTCCTGAGTTTGATTATTTCCTGCCTTCTAGTTCTCTTGAATGTAATTGCTCTTTTTTCCTAGAGCTTTCTGGTATATATTTGAATTGCTGGAATGAAACTTTCTGATCTATTTATGGAGGCACTTAGGGCTAGGATGTTTCCTAATAGCACTGCTTTCATTGTGTCCCATAAATTTGGTTATTCTATCCTTCAAATTTTCATTGAAGTACAAAGAGTCTTAAATTTAGTTATTTCTTCTGTTCTCTGCTTATTGAGGAGAGAGTTGTTTAATTTCCACTACTCTGTTGGTTTTTTGTTTCTGTTTTTGTTGAAGTTCGGCTTTAATCCGTGGTAGTCTGATAAGATACAAGGTGTTATTTCAATTTTCTTGTATCTGTTGAGGCTTGCTTTGTGACCATCTACATGGTCAATTTCAGAGAAAGATCCATGAGGTGCCGAGAAGAAGATATATATGTTTGTGTGTGTGTGTGTTTAGGTGAAATATTCTGTAAATGACTGTTAGCTCCAATTGATTCATAATGACTGTTAGTTGGATTATTTTTGCTTAATTTTTGCCTAGATGACGTGTCAGTTGTTGAGAGTGGGGTGCTGAAGTCTCCCATTATTAATTGTGTGGGGTTTGATGTGTAGTTTAAGCTTTAGCAATACTTCTTTTACAAATGTGGGTTTGCCTTGTGTTTGAGGCTTAGATGTTCAGAATTGAGATAACTTGGTATACTTTTCCTTTGATGAGTACAAAGCGTCCCTCCCTGTCTCTCTCTGAATAACTTTGGTTGAAAGTCTAGTTTATTAGATATTAGAGTGGCTACTCCAGCTTTACTCTTTGGTTAGTTATCTTGGAAAACTTTTTTCCAGCCCTTATCTTTGACGCAATGTCTATGTTTATTGCTAAGGTACATTTTTTGTATGCAGCAGAAAGATGTATCCTGTTTTTCCATCCATTCTGTTAGCCTGTGTGTTTTTATTGGGAAATTGAGTCCATTAATGTTGAGAAATATTAATGCCCATTACTATTTCATATTATTTTGATGTTGATGGTGTTCGTGTATATGTGTATGAGTGACACCATGTTGTAACAAAGGTTATCTTAATGTCTATGTTACATATTTTAATTATAATTTGACTTAAGGTCATTTTCTTGTGCTTTGGTTGTGTTAGGACATCCAAGGCTTGCCATAGTAGGGTAGGTAGGCTCTGAAGATAGCATATTGTTCTGGCTTTTATTCATTCTGATCTTTCAAGGGACTTTAGTCATCTGGATGGCTTTGGTTCCTGAATGTCCTATTTTAGTCAGTACAGGGAGGGCCCTGAAT